>NBNE01000558.1:0-20463 GCA_002215365.1 Phytophthora megakarya
GGCCCGCTATAATTCTGGATCGTCGGTCGATAGCGACTCCTGTCCACCAATTTCCCTTGATTCGGCATTATCACGATACGATATGGGTATGTCGCCACCCATCATTCCATCGGGTTGATCTTGGGTCATCTGTCGTCGATCTTGGGTCATCCGTAGTCATCATCACTCACCGATGTCGTCGCACGTTAGATCTTCGGGAGGTGTCTTGATGTCTTGGTCTGGAGTGGGATTTCTGTCGCCTGGTCCGTCTCTATCTCGCGATCTGGCAGCCGGGGTTGCCCGTCTTGCGAGATCTTGATTACACTTCACCACATCCGCCCTCAGCCTGTAGGTTGGACTGTCCTGATTCACTTCAGGTCTCATTCCCCAATTCGCCGACTCGGACGCACTCGTTCTTATGCCTTCGCCTGCTATCCCCATGATTCAGGCAGGCAGCGACTCCGGGGGTCCCCCAATTCCGACTCCTCTCGACTCTCCACAATCCACACGGAACAACCGATCGCGACACTCCGCTATCTCGCGTCGCTCGCACTACCACACCTCCGATCAGGGTCGGCGGTTAGCCACCTTGGAGCTCCGCCAGAGCAACCTCGCGCGGGATCGACTCGTCCGGGATTGAGATCATCTCGATCTTCAATTCCGCCAGCTGCGATCCGACATCTGGAACATGGAAGCGTTCTAGCACGGCTAACGAGACGAGAACGCCCGCCTAGGAGCCGCGATCTCGACCATCGCCCACGACACCGGTGACGATCCTGAAAGGTCTCCGCACCCAGGTTCTCCAACTTCGCACCGAGCGTAACGACTTCGAGCGTCACATGATTTCCGCCCGTGAGGATCTTCATAATGCCGTGGCCGATCGCGATCAGCAGCGCCTGGAGGCTACCCAGGCCGCCGACGAGATCCGGGACTTGCAGGAGTAGGTCCGCGGTTTGGAACGTGAGACCGACCACGTGAGGTCCGAATCTGCCACCGCTCTCGCCAGTTACAACCCGATTTCTTCCAGACTCACCCATACGCAACCAGATCAAGGAGGCGGATCACCCCTTGGAGGCTCTATCCGCTTGGCCCAGGCACACCGAGATCGCGCATTGGCAGATCTGCAACTCGCCCGTGCTCCCCTGACCCAGGTCACCTCCGATCGAGATCGGGCCTTCACGCCACTCACCCAGGTCACCGAGGATCGAGATAGGGCGCTTGCCCATCGCGACACCGCCCTCCAACAACGTGATCAGGCGATTAGAGAGCGCGATCAGGTCCGCTTAAATCTCTTAACGGAGGCTGCTCGCGCCGCCCAGCTGGACGCTGATCTTGAGGAGGTTCGTCTGGAGCTTCAGGGATGGGAGGGCAGGATGGTGGATCTCCAGCTCGCCCACGACCAACTCGGTGAATTGCGGGATCTGGCCGAAAGTTGATTTGACTGAGACCGATCTGCTCCTCACGCATCTCGCTAGCCGAATCCGAGAGAGCCAAGCGGTGCGGATGCTGAGGCATGAACGAAGTCCAACCAGTTCTCCTCCCCAGTTGCCGCCTCAATTGCCGCCTCTCAAGACGTCTCGCGGAGATCGGCCTATTTCTCCGCCACTCGACCAAGCTCAATCCGAGATCGAAGGTCCGGAGGGTGAGAGACGCGAGGATCATGGACCCTCGTCTCCTCTCCCCTCACCTCACGGATCTCCCGGAGGAAGTCCAGGCGGTGGTTCCCCTGGTGGCGGCTCGCCTCTCCAACTGAATCCGCCGTTATTTCCTGCCGAGGTGAGTGTTGCCCAATATTCCACGGTCAAGATGTTCACGGCAGTCGATAGCACCCCGTGGGATCCAGCTATCATGGGAACCGTGCTGATCGTCGCCATGATTAAGGCCACTTTGACCAAGAGGTTGCCGATCCCGCCCGGCTTCCTGTTCCCTGTTCGGACAGGTGCCCATACCCGTGACTGGTTACCGTTCTGAACTGATCACTGGTGCCAACGTGTTGGCTCTGATGGCTACGGAGCCGTGGCACTTGATTCGACGGAATCGCCCCACTCCGCTGACTTTCGATCACAACCTCCACCGGCGGGCTGTCACCCCTTTATGGCGGATCGCCGTATCGTAAGCTGCCCTGGAGGAGGATCACCTGATCACGTATTGGGAATCGACCCATTACCTCGAGATCACGAAAGCGATGGCCGCTGCGGACCCTGATTTCTTCATCTACCACCAGGATTGATGTCAGCGACGCATCCGCGATGGGGAAAGTTGGCGGAAACTGTTGGGAGAGTGCCTCCTAATGACGAGGAGTCAGTGGGCTGATATCGACGCCCTGCTGGATCCCTATTTCCTCCACTTGCCGACAACCCGGCATTGGGTTCGCTGGTATCCCGAATCGGTCTCCGGGGCGGCCAATCACGCGCAGCCAATCGCGAATCTCCCCGAGCCGACCGACCTGATCACGGCGCTGTTCGAGTGCGATCAAGCGGATCCCTGGAGGAACCATTACCGCGATCCCGGTACCGCTCACGCATCGCTAAAGATCCCCCGTCTCGCAAACAAATTCAACCCTCCAGCGGCTCCTTAATCGTAGATCTGACTACACCTCGGGGAAAATGTCCGTGATCTCCACTCTTCATCTCGTGATCGCGATTCTTTCTTGCCGATTCCGTAATTCTTAATTTCAGCTATATATTCTGCTTGTTTGTTACTTTCGTCGCACCTCCTAAGTGATCTTTCCTCAGACTCCCCACGCCTTCCGCGATCCCTTACGAAGGTCGATATTTCCTATATGAACATATACAACATGAACTTCTGATCTCCGTCTCATCCGACTTCCACTTCCTCGGGGTCGAGACGATCAGACAATCTCACCCCGTCCTCCTTTCATCTCCTCATGTAATTGCATCACATTGAAGCGGTTTGGATTAGCTCGTTCTCGCAGGAATGCATTCAATATTACCCCGCAGTTGACATCGGCTTCGTCGACCCATGTCGGCTCGTCATATCCTGACCAATGCACCAGGAATTCTCGGTAGATCCGACCAAATCACGTCTTCTTCCCACTCCGCACATCCGAGATCTGCTCGACTTCGTACTCGTCGGGTCCGAGATCTGGGACACAGCTGTCCTCCGGAAGCAGGGTCTCATCGAAGTCGACGCGATCCGATTCGTCAACCATGAGTTCCGCCGATCCGGAAAGTCCTTGACAAATTTCAGCTTCGACACGTGGACTACCGAAAAGATCTGGTACCCAGTACCCCCAATCTCGATTTTGATGCTGAATTCGTTGATCTTTTCAGCAACCTGGAATGGCCCATGCCACAGGTGAGCCAGTTTTCGCGCGTAACCTTCCTTCACCCGGTCTAGGTACAACCAAACGCGAGATCCTGCCGCGATCTGGTGTGATCCGACGTCTTCATTGTGTTTGCCGGTCCGATCCGCAATGGCTTCCCTCAACCTGGCGTTGACTTGCTCTCGGGACTGCTGATAATATCGCTGGACTCGATAACACCACCGCCGCGCATCTCGATCGCGCCGTCTGGTACATCCGACTGGTAGTGTGACCTCCAACGTCGATCTCTGATCCCACCCATGGACCCGATAAGAGGGGTATCCCCTCGGATCCGATTGTGAACCGTGTCGATTACGAATGTAAGTCGCTCGGCATACTCGTCCCAATCTTTCTGATCGAGATCGCGAACAAACATCTTGAGCGCCCTGATCGCAGTCTGCACCATTTTTTCGACGGTCCCGTTAGCTTGTGGGCGATATACCATCGTTACTCGCTGCTGTTGTCCCAGGATCTTGTTAAAAGTCCGTAAGAAATCGGATATGAAGCCGGACTATCGATCATGCCGGATCATCTCACTGGCACCGAATCGCCGAAATAAACACTCTTCGTACGATTCCGCAACTGTCAGAGCCGACCGTGACGCTCTAGCTTTCGCGATCACGTTGTCCGTGAACAGATCGACCCAGATCAACAACTCTCCTTGTGAGATTTGGGCAGCGACGGTATGTGATCCATCGCAATGATCTGGAACGGGTAAGTCGCTTGCAAATTCCCAGAGGATTCTCCCCGGATCACGGGTTTTGTTTTTCCCGTTTCACAGCCTACGCATTCCCCCACATATCGCTGAACATTCCGATATAATCATCTCCAGTGGAAAGAATCCCTGATCCGCTGGTAGGTACGTCCCACTCCCTGATGTCCTCCTTCCAGCGTAGTGTGCTAGTGGTGCAGGACGTCAGATTGCAACGTGTCGGGCACCACCTGTCTCAGCAATCGATCGCGATCATCCCCCTATCTCGGCGTGGGAGGGCAGTAGAAGAGTAGATCCTGCTCATCTACCTCATAGTCGGCCGCGATCTTGCCATACGATCTTGCTTCTGCTTGTGTGAGATCGGCGATTGCGCCATTCAGATATTTCTTCATACCTGCGATCCAGATTTCCTCCTCCTGAGCCCGCCTGATCCGATCGACACGCATCTGCCGGATCAGGTCCTCTTGCATGACTCCCGCGGGTGATCTTACTCGAGAAGCTCCGGTTGTGACCGCTGCGACTCGCACCACTGGGTTCTCGGTCTTGGGAATCATCCAACCGGTTTAGGGTGACCAGATCCTGGTATTCAGGCCCTCCTTGGACCTTGCGATCTAGGTTCTCTATCATGTCGAGTCCCAGGATCAGGCCATTGTATTCTGCTTCGTTCACGGTAAGGTTATCGAGGTAGCCCGATCTAGCTTTGACCACTCCCATCCGGGCAGACTACGCACGATCGCGCTGAACGCGCCCTCACCACGTTTTACTCGAGCTGGCCCATCGAAACTGACCACCCATAATTCCTCTTCTCGATCTACGGTGGGTATCGGCGCTTAGATCCGGCGTTTAGGTTTCTTCCGAGGAGCGATATCGGTCAAAGCGTCGTCCATCTTCGACCTCGGTGATGCTGGCGGCGATCGCCCCCAGTATCTCGTCCTCGCTCATCGTGCACTTCGTGATCTCGAGGGTCCACGGGACCAAGAGCCCTAGGCGACCCTGTAATCCTATCGACTTGATCAGCCAGGACGATGTGGAATGCCTCGTTAGGATCCGGATCTCGCGTCCCACCAGTAAATTATAGTAGAGTTCCAGGACCTCAGTAATGCCAACACCTCCTTTTCGGTCACGTTATAATTCAACTCGTTCTGCTTCAAGATGCGATTAGTGAACGCGACCGGATGGTAGAACCCGTCGTGTTCTTGAGTCAACGAAGCGAATGTCGCCCAATCACTGGCATATACGATAACTACCGGCGTTCTCGTCTCGTCGAAGTGATGGAGAATCGGAGTCGTCGTGATCTTGGCCTTCAGGGTGATGAAGGCCTTATGCGCCCTGATCCACCTCCCATCTAATGATCCCGCCAACGGGTGCTCTGGTGTGGTATTATCCCGTGCGATCGGATCGTTCTGGACCATGATCTTCCTCAGATCCAATCGTTTCTCCAATTCTGCAAACTCCACCTCGAGTAGTTCGTATAACACCGAGGCGTAAATAGCGTAGTCTTCAATAAATCGGATATAATAGTTGAGACTACCCAGGAACGACTGCATAGATCGAAGTGATCCGGAGAATGGCAGATCGGTCAGGGATTTCAGGTATTTTGGGTTTGCCTCTAGTCCTCCGATCGACACTCGATGTCCCAGATATCCTACCTTATCCGTGGCCCAGAAACTCTTCGCCACACTGATCGAAAAATTCCACTTATGAGAAACCTCCAACAGATCTTCCACCCTTTGGCACATTTGATCCCACAATTCCGCTGCCATCATGATGTGGTCAATGTATGATCTTCGTCCCAACACAGACCCGCGATCAGGATCGTCCGCGATCCCTGTCTGGAACACGTCCGTTGTGGCCCCGGCGTCGCTTGATCGCGATGTCTTCAGGAATCCATACAGCGCGTTGTCTATGAGGCGTTGATAAATCTGTCGGGCATTTTTAGGGCCAAAAGGCATGCGACTCCGTTCGAATAATCCGAACGGGGTGATAAGTGCTGATATCTCGCGAGCCCGATCCGTCATGGGCACGACCCAGAAGCCACTGGCCATGTCCAGCGAGCAATACCATAGTGCCATATCGAGACCCACTAACAGATCGCTGATCATAGGCATAGAATAGACCATCAGCTTCGTGAGGCTGTTTACCAGCTTGTAATCGATGCACAACCTGATATCCACGCCGTTACCCTTGCGCACAATCACGATCGGTGAGGCCCATGGCGATATCGAGGGTCTGATGATCTCGGCTGCTAGGAGGCCCTTGATCAGGCCCGCGATTTTTTCTCGAAATCGCATGTGTACTTTCCGTGATCGTAGAGCAATCGGTTTTGCGTTCCCAACATCGATATCACATACAACGCCCCTGGTCGCTGGAGGTAAGGCGTTCCTTTTGCCAACCAGGAGGTGTTGCTTTTTCCAACTGATCTGCCGGAGCTTCTCAATCTCCTCGGGTGTGGCCGATCCGGAATATCCCACCTGCAGATCCTCGATTCTGACCTTCGCGGTCGTCGAGATCGGAATTTCGGGGAGGACGGCTAGGTTCCCTTCGAGATCCTCAGCTGAGAGATCACCACTCTCATGGTAATATATCTCATCATCGACCTCGGCATCCTGTGGTGTGGTCGCTGTTGCTCCTTCCGCCGACGGATTTCGTAGTTCGAAGTCCTCGGTGGTGGACCGTGGATTTTACTCCGAAATCTTCGTTTGATTTGAGGTTGACAGCTCGGATTTTCCGTTTTCGGCTTGATATCCTTGGTCCGATCGGTGGCCTGGTCCGGCATGCTCTTACTTATCCTGCCGCCCTCAGCATCGCCGCTCAGTTATCGATCGGCATCGGGGCTAGGCGTTAGCGTGGATGGAGGTCCCCCTTCCGGATCGGAAAATTCTGCCTCGATCCGGGCTGCGTTGGCAAATCCCGCCCTCGATCGAGATTCCAGGGTCGATATCAACGTTTGATCTCTGTCGATGTCAGCGGTTTATGCCCCGCGAAGTATCGATCGTGGCGTGAATTACGATGGTCGTTGTACTGCCGGCTCCGCAGGGTTCTCTACAAGTTTTGGGTCTCCGATCTAGTATTCACCGTCGATTCCAATGTCAGATTCTGCCATTCCCGGTAGGACGTGACCCAACGGACACGAACCCTGGGGATCGGGGCACTTTGTCTTGATCCAGTATCACACCAACGTCCAGGCGGTGGTCCAGTCGTAGGATCTTTTCTCCAATGTTCGAGATCACCAGGTAGCGGATCCGACCGGGGCCTTCCGTTACTGTCGGTACCCATCATTCTCCTCTGATCACCCACAGTTTCTCTGTAGCCGACAATTTTACCGTCGCCGCTGTTCTTCTGACCGACCAACCGGAATTCGCAGACTTCGTTCGAGGATCACTGATTTCACCTTCTCGCCATACAGTCTCTTACGACCATAAGACAGTATTCTGACCTCGTCAGGTAGACGCATCGAACCGTCAGCAAGGTCCATTCGCACCCCCGCTGGGACCATGAAACCCGTGCCCAGGATCGTGTTCTGACCTGATAGATCTCCGATCCAGATATCGAAAAAATCCACCAAATATTCCGCTATAGTGATCTTGATCTTGGTTCTTCCTTCCGTAGTATATACGTTGTCACTGATTCCCACACATTCCTGTCTCTGACTAGTGTCAAAATTACATCCCACCTTACGAGCAAAGGTGGTATCCAAGATTGATACATCAGCGCCAGTATCTAGGAGCAAGATCTCCATCTCTTGATTGATCCTGCCTGATATATTGGCTTGTCGGAACCATTTACCAGGGGAATGATGTTTCCAATATCACCGGTACTCTCCTCTTTTGAGATCTAAGGCCACTTCCGCGTTAGATCTGCTGAATTCGCTGATATGAGGAAGGCTTGCGATCTTGGTGGTATACGAATGCAAATTACATGTATTACCCCGTAGATCCGACTCCTGCCTATCTCGATCTGTCGTCGCCTTGTTCACGTAGGCGTAGATGCAATATCTAGAACGCTCGGCTCGTACCGGATTCCACCCCGGCGAGCGTCCTAGCTTAATATCTTTTCAACTTGTTCGGGGAACAGGCCGGCTATACCATTTGCGGATCTGGTTGTAGTATTCTTCCATGGCGCATTCTCCTGCCTCGAGGACGTCCCCGCAGCCACGACACGCATACAGACAGCGATCCGTAGGGTGACCTCGCTTCCCACACTTTTCACATATCAGACGCTTCCAACAATCCAGATCCGTGTGTTTCCTGGACCCACAATAGGAACAGCGCTCTCGATCTTGGTGATCTATGTCTCCCGAGCTACGACGATCAGGGATCCGGGCTCCCTCAGACACTTTCGTTCGGGATCGCGCTGGATCTGGGTTCTGCGAGGCGTCCCCAGTACCAGTGTTGGCTGGTCGTTGGTTGTTGGTTTTTGATGGTTTTTCAAAAAGCATGGTTCAACCTGGTTGAAAAACCAGGTACAACCAAAGAACCAGGTCGTAACCTGGCTTTGAACAGATCAGAATTCACCGCCAAAACAGAATGACAAAATGAGCACTATAAGACTCTTTGTATTCAAAATTTAAATTTCAGTAACGCATTTTGATGTCTATGCCCTCGGCTCATTTGTGATTTCACGCAGCGAGGCTAGTACGCGATACATCTCACTCACTAGACCTGCAGCTGTCTGCAATCTACTGTGTTCACAAACCTCGCCACCTGAAGCTGAGCCAGGCAACTCAACGCAGCGGAGAGCATGGGGCACCCGTCAAGTGCGGAGCGCTCACAGTTCATCGATTTAAAGATCGATTGCGGGAGCGGGCGTACGTGGCACACTTGTAAGCCCTGTAACCAAGCCTACAAGGACTCTGAAAACCCAAATGGAGGATTTACGCTACCAGAACCAACCCATATTAAAGGCAGGATCGAGAACTTCAGGACCCACCTCAAGTCTTGCAAACACTACTTGACCTACGACCACAGCCGTGGCATGGATACAGGTGTACCCACAATCCGATCAAAACATCAGAAGACAATTGAAGAGTATTTTTTGAGGACATCGCAGCGGGACGAACGTACAATGTTTGAGCGAGCTCTTCTTGAATTTCAGGCCGATAATAATTTACCTGACAGTTTTGTTGTGAGACCATCTACGCTCCGGCTCCTCGATCTAGCGCACAAAATGAGCATTGATGTTGCTCCATTGCCGAAACGTAAGCTTATAGGTGGGCCCATTTTAGACGACTATGCCGAACGTTGTGACGCCGACGATATTTCAAAATTACGCAAGTGTCAAAACAAAACTGGAGCTCGAGCAAATTTCTGTTCTGATGGTTGGCAGAATATATCCCGAGATCACTTGCTGGACTGTAAATTGATATTATACGGAAATGAGTTGACGTATGGCTTGTACAAGACGGGATCCCGTCATGATGGACTTGCAATTGCCGAGAAAATGGAAAAGTCATGCTATTGATGGAGAACGTCGGGTGGCAAATTGGAGCTGTTATTACGGAAAATGCAGGGCAGTGTGGCCGCGCACGACGTATTCTAAGTCTTCGATGGCCTGGAACCGCTTTTGTGATCTGCTTTGCCCATGATTTAAACAACATGGTAAAAGCGGTTTTAAAGTCCAGCTATCGAGAGGTTACCAAACAGGCTTCAGATGCTGTTAACACAATCAATACTTCTTTCAGCAAATGGCTAGTAGAAGCTAAAGTCTGCATGAAAGAATCCTATGGCTACGAACTTGGTTTAAAACAGCTTTGTGAAACAAGGTGGAACTCCATGCACGGGTGCTTCGCCTATTTGTTGCGCATTTGGTGCGCGCTAGAGCTACTGGAGCTCCGATACCGAACTGACAAGGACTTTCCTAGAACCCTACGAATGTTTTCAAAACCTACTTTTTGGGAGGCTCTTCGGGATGCTGAAGAGGTGGTACGCCCTCTCGCCTATGCATCGCTAAAGCTACAGCGAAATGAAAATACAATGGCCGATGTCTTGGTTTGTTATCTTGACATTTTCGAAGGATTCACGAGGCGACCGTACGGAAGCACCAATCTCGTTGATGAAGTCGAGAAGCGTTGGCATCAATGTGAACAGCCATTGATGCTGTTGGCACTCTTTTTGCACCCTGCTCACAACCAAGCTAGCAGGAAACTTCTGAACAAAACTCCGTTGACTACCATCGGCTCACTGTGTCGTATTGGCGTTTACTACTTCAAGCGCTACAACATCGACCAAGACGTTTTCCGCTTATACGAAGATTTGGCTGCGTGGATCAAAGGTGATGACGACGCCACACTTGCGTATTCCGACTTTCAATCTACTGCTACTTATTGGAGAAGTATGGTTGCAGATATGCCAGGAAGCAAGCTGCCACAACTTGTGCTTACAGTTCTTGCATTTGCTGTTAATACTGCTACCTGTGAGCGTTATTTTAGCGAGTTAGCGATGATTCACACCGCAAAGCGGAACCGAATGTCACCAACAAAAGCACGCAAGCTAACGTTGGTGCGTAAGAGAGTGCGAGAAATGGATCAAGCTCGTTGTACGAACTCCATGAAAAGACGGAAACTAATTGCTCCAGCAGAATGCACGTTGTTACGAGAGCGTGATGATCGGTTTGAAAGCAGTGAACATGACGTAGATTATGAAGAGGATGATAACGTGGAAGAACCTGATGGAGCACTAGAATATTGGACTTCTGTTCTTGGAGAGCTCGAGCCTGACGATGATCCTCAAGTGCCGCTGCGTGATTATGATAGTGACACTGCAACATCTCCATCAGATGCCGCAACGAGGGCAGCGAGAGAGTTCGCGTTGAAAGTACAAGAAATTAAAACCCAGTCCGCGCAGCCAATTCCAGCTCGTGACCAGCGACCTTTTCCGAATTTCAATGATTTACGCTTTCCACAAGAGAAATCTCTTGAAGGCTTGCGTGGTCAAAAGGTATCATTACGAGAGCTATCGGGGATGTCAAGCGCATCGTCGATTGAGCCAGGTAAAACGAGCAAGATACCGTAATTTATGGGTGGGTACTGATGTGTGTGTTTCGTTATTTTAGCAGTGTGGCACTTCGCCAGCCCAGAGCCCTTTCGACGGCGAGAATGAAGCACACATCGTGTAACTCTGTTGCCACCAAGGTTAGTTGCTCAACAGTTTTGTTAGATTCTGCATGCTTAACAATGTTAAGGTTTACAGCGATTGTTACAATTTAAAGAGTTTACTCGGAAGTACAACTTGCGCGTCTCAATTAACACAACCAGAACCAGTGGTAAAAATTGTTGTTTTGTGCTGCACACTGGTAAGGAAAGCACGCATGAGCCCTATCTTGACGACAGCGTCCGGCATGTTCGGCGTCCACAGCGTCATAATTCCACTCGCGTGACCAAGGTTCACAACGGCATTCCACGGGTTCAACGCCATCGTATCACACAGTCCCTGCTTGGTGCGGTGTGTGGACACCTGCTTTCCTTCCGTCACATCGTGGTATGTCAGCAACCCATTGCCGCTCACAGTCGACAGCAAGAAATGGTAGGGCAGGAATTCCATCCTCCGGGACGTTGCGAATGTAATGCGCCTCGGCACCACTGTCGTCGTAAATGTACACGGGCTTCTTCTGTGTCGTGGCAAACAGCGAGTCGTTGCGCAGGAAACTGACGTCGCGAACCAGGTCGTTGTCCTAGAATTCGCACATTAGCTTCATCCGCAGCGCGTCCATCTGCGCCAAGTGGCCATTCTGGCTTCCAAACAACATGTTGCGTCCATCGCGCGTGTACTTGACGCGGTATGCGTCATAGTCCGGCAGGTCGAGCCTGAAGATCTTGCGCGCCGTGTTGATGTCCACGTTGTCCACGAGCTGCTGCTGCGTGAACTTGTACGTCTTCTCAAGCACTTCTGCCTCCAGAAATCAGACCTGATCCGGAAGCAGAATTTCCGCCTTGGCAGCGGACTCGGCTGCCAGCTTGTGCTTGTCATGGACGTGCTGCAACGAGCCCTTGAGCTTCTTGTCGCGGATGCGGTGCTCCGAGGCGCCGCCCTTTCGTGTGTATTTGGCCACGTGCTTGACCGGCTTGGCTTTCTCCCTTTTGACCTTCTCCTTCTTGGCCTTGTCCTGTCCCAAGCGCTTTGACGCCTCGCGTACAATACGCTCCATGTCCTCACGCTCCGAATGGCTGTCCATGATGCTCGAAATAGTAGGATTTCTACCTGAGAGAGTCTCGTGTGCGGATTCCAGTCTGCAATTGGGCACAAAATGGAAACAGTTGCTAACACCAACTCTACATAAAACCAAAAAACCAGGTCGCACAACCAAGAACCAGGTCGTTTGGTCGTTTCGGTTTTTGTAACCACTGGTTTTACCAACGCTGCCAGTACTGATCAATTTCTCTTCTGCCGCAGCGAGGAAAATCCTCCACAGGTCACCTTCCGAGTCGGATCCGTCAGATCCTGAAACCCCTTCTGACTCGGAGCTCGGATCATGTGCTTGGATCGCGCGTACTGCGGCACGAACTGGTGCTGTCGGAGCGCTGGCCGAGGCCTTCTGTCGAAATTTCGACCCTAACGCGGATCTGCGTTGCCTGCTCTTGGCTTGTTCCCGCGCACGGAGAACTTCCTCTAGGTCGTCGACGTCAGCCAATCGTAATAGGGTTAGGCTGTCCGCCAACTCGGGCCAGCCTTGCCGCGAGCCGCTGCAGGAGGACTCGGCTTGCTCAACGATGTCTTGGGCGACGGCTGAGTTTTCTTCACCGGAGCCGGGAGAGTGGCATGTAGATAAGCCTTCTGCTTCTTTGGCAGTGGCTGGGAGGTCGCCGCCGAAGAAGAAGTTGTCGAATACTCACGGCTCTCTTTGGAAGCGTCTTCACCAGAATCACCACCACCGAAATCCACATCCTCGTCATCGCTGGCCGTGCGCTGTCGCTTGGCCTTGCCTTTCTTCCTGCTGGAAACTGGTGGAGCGGGGGGCGTCAAGGCAGGCGGCGAGGGAGAAGGAGGGGCAGTCAACGACGCGGACTGTCCAACAGGCGTGGGCAAAGACAGCACAGAGCTGGAAGCAGGTTCAGCACCAGTGACGACGACAGGAGGTCCAGTCCGCGTAATGGAGAGCGAAGAAGATGGCGACGGCGTGGATGTCACCAAGGTCTGCGGGAAGCTAGGAGCTGGACTTGAGGTCGGAATAGGGCTTGGATCTTGAGTAGCAGGAGCAGACGACTTGCGCACAGAGATCGCTAGCGGAGGAGGAGCGGGCAAACCCGTCGCAGCAGCTGCTTCCTCAGCCTTGCGCTGCTTCTCAGCACCAAGATCCTCGAAACGAATCTTCACGCGAGCGATGTTGTCGGCTAGCGAGTCCCTGTCTCGGCCGCCCGATAACCCAAGTTTGTAGACTGCCTGCAGAGTACGGCGAGTCTGAGGGTCGGGAACCATGGTCTCACAGTAGATCGTGTTGAGTTCAAGGCTTGCATTAAAGAAAACAAACCAACGATTAGTCAGCAAAGAGACAGATGAACACCTGGGAAACTGGAACTCACCTTCAGCCATGATGACCAGAACTTCAGGGTCCATATCTTCGCGAATCGAGAGCCTAGTTGGCTTTCTCAATGCGCTTGACTCGACGAACCTGATCCCGGTTGCGTTCGCGGAGCTAGAGTATGTGGGTGGTCTCGCTTGGATCGATGAGTGACAGCAACTTGTGGAGGTTGTCGTGAGACTTCTTGAAGGCTTGAATCCCAACCAGATACTCGGAGCGAGCGTGATTCACCTCCTTAGACAACATCTCGTTGCTGCGGTGCGTCAACTGCAGCCGGATTTCGAGGCGGCCATACATCTCTTGATGGCTCTTGACTACAGCGTTCATCTGGCTGATCTGGGAGTTCAAGGCCGCCTCCCGCGACCTAAAGAACTTAATTTCCTTGTGCGCGGCGTCGCGGTCGGCCGAGAACTGCTTGGACCAGGTTTCTGCGTTAGCGTGAGCCCATTGCTCCGAGAATAGCTTGTTCTCTATAGCAGCACGAGAAGCTTCCGCCGACTTGAGGGACGCCTGAGCTGCGGCTAGCTCTCCTCCAACTTCGGTCAAGGCGTCGGCAGGAATGGGTTCGCTGCACATCAAGACATCCTCGAACGACTGCGCAGCATCCAGTCGACGCTTGAAGGTCGTACGACCACGGACATTCGATCCCCAGTGGAGCGTGGCGCAAAACTGCAGTATCTCCGCGAGGCTGCCATCCATCGCCTGGCAGACGCTCTCCAGCGTGTACTGCGAAGACGTGTTCAACGTTTCGCAAATTCGCTCCTCGCTGAGAGGAGACGAAACGAGAGGACTGGTCGCAGAAGGATATGCAGCACGGAGAGTGGTCGCCTGAAGGATTGGGAGTCAGCCTGACGGGAGTTAAACGATTCTCCGTAAAACGTACCGTGGAGTTGGGTCGAGTTTCAGCCGCTGGTGAAGGAACCGGCGGTGAATCCGAGTTCGAGTCCGATCACCAAAGAATTTGGATCTTCGGTAGTCATGTCAATGACTGGTGGCGTTGTGGACTACGAGTGACGAGTGTTAGCGGAATGGATATGACGAGAATAAGATGCTACTGCTTACCGATGAGATGGGTGGAGTCGTCGTCTGCGACGACGACTCAGCGACTTCTTCGGCGAGAGCTTCCTTGATGACTATGGATGTTGTGGATGTTCGAGCTGCAGAAGGAGGTGTCTGCAGTAAGTGAACAAGCTATACGGGTGAGTACAAGATTCCACGGCAAGTTACGATAAAGGTGGATACGTATCGGAGCTGCAGTCTGACGATGCCATGTACGATGGAGACGAGGTCTTGGAGGTTGGAGACGACATGAGCTCAACGACACTTACCAAGTGGTGGCTTGTATCGCTACGGAGGAAGTTGTGGTGTCGGGATTTTCCGTGAACGACTTGCCACCACGAGTTGGTGAACGGAACGGGCTTAAGGGAGCCGTCGTTGGAAGTTCTCGGTCAGTAACGGTGGTCCACACAACCGAATTTTACCGGACTACGACTCGTGACAAACGCTCGTAGGTCCCTTTATAACCACCAATTCACTATATAGGGAGCTGTGTACAACACCCCAGATGACCAGTAGTCGAGATCCGCACTTACGTCAGGTGATTGGCCGAGACATAGTTAGCAATTGAGAGTCGTTAGCTTAGTCACATTTATACTTGATATTTGTAAACGCTATAGTAGGAGTTAGGACTAGTATTAACGTTCACTAGGGCAGAGGACAGAACCGAATTTGCTACCTGAAGTTAGCCTTGGTTTTGGGTAAGTCCAAAACACCAAGCCGCTTTGTGTGGCATATATGTCTGTTTGTGAACTCGGTTGAAGAACTCCTGTCCATCCGTGGCAAAACCAAGCGTTAGGTGTGACGTTTGGTCTTATTGAACGCCGGCGAGTTCTCGTCGAAGACTGGAAGCACATTCCCAGTAAATCTTACCGCTAGATCAAGTACCCGGCACCCTGCGTCTGGCTGAAAAGCCAAGCACCTTCCACCACTGAAGGGCAGGCAGGGTCAAGCTTCAGGAGGAGAAGAAGATGTCTTGGAGTGCTGGTAGCAAGGGCGTGAGATTTGGCCGACCTACGACCTACCACACTTCCAGCGCAGAGTCAAGTGGAGCCCGGAAGGGGATCGAGTCGAGGTCTATCGAGTATATTCCTTTGATCCCGCTCGTCGTTAGCTCTTAGCAGGGCGAACGAATTGATGTGAGTGGCGGGAGGGGTACAATCGTGAATTCCCAACACAACAATGTACTTCCAGTCTTCGACGAACACTCATCGGTCTCCAATACGATCAAATCTCACACCTAGCGCTTGATCTTGCCACGGGTAAATAAGAATCTTTCGACCGAGTTCACCAACTGACATACATGCCACACAAAGCGGCCTTGCCATTGTGAGCTTACCCAAAAGAAGCCTTAGCGATAGGCAGCAAATTTTGTTCTGTTCTCCGTCCTAGTGGGAGTTAAGACAAGTCCTCACTCCTACTATAGCGAATACAAATATCAAGTATAAATGCGACCGATCTAACGACTCTCAAAGGGCTAACTACTTGTCGACCAATCACCTGACGATGACTCGTCTAAGTGCGGATCTCAGATACTGGCCAACTCAACTCTCAATATAGTGACCAACTTGAGCTTTCTTGTAGAGTGGCCTCCACAGTAGCCTGTCTCGAGTCTTAGTTCGGCAAAGCCCGGTAATGCGGACTACTTCTGAATGGCTGAGAATCTTCGACGGCAACTCCTACATGTCCGTTCCAGTCACCAACTCAACTTCTACAGCGGCAAGTCGTTCGCGGAAAATTCCGACACCACACTTATATCAGATGTGCCAGGTCCCGAAGTTTGACCATCGCTTACTAACCTTCATGTTGGTTTAGTCATCAATATGAATCTAGATCCCAACGATATCATCAGTACGCAAGAAAAATTGGGCCCGCAGGATCGGAGGTGTGTAAACGAAGACAGTTTGCACTCGATATGCTGACGGGTTATGTCTATGCATTTACATGATCTCAAGGTGTGCTGCAAGGATAGATTACAATGAGAACAAAGGTATCCGTGACTGTGTACTGAAGAGATAGATACTGCCACAGGACGGGTGGAGTAGGGGAGGTTTTCGTGCCAGAGAAGCGATCATACAATAGCTGCAGGCATACTTGTTCTGCCATACTGTCGATACGTTCTCAGTTCATAGACAATGGTGATGTCCAGTAGATATGTCTTCCATATTGCCTGCACTGCATGTGTCCAGGTCCTAATTGCAGCGACTATGATCATATGTATACAAACGTCTTGTCAAGACCTATGCAGACTTTATGCACGAATAAAAACGAGACCAATATCTCGAGATTTGGTTTAGAAATGTGCGTTTTTTACTTAGCGGAGTTAGTATTTGTTTAGCAAATGGTCTCCCAAGTCTGGTAAACAATGGTTACCACCATTACCAAATTTCTCTTCATCATAATACGGTATTTATTGTCCCTTCATTTAATTTGCTGGTCCCAAACCGGACTTTAAATCCGATTCTAGTCCCATTTTCGCTTTCTAAAGTCAGGGTTCAGCCGTCTAATTCTCTGAATGTTAGATCATCCAGTTTAATTCCCATTTTCAAACTCTGATATCCCAACTCCGACGTTCCTATGCATTGTTCTCCTATTTCATTCCTACTTTTGAGCAGAGCCTCGCATGGCAATCATCCGCTCGTTTACATGAGAAGAGCTACTCTTGTACTCCTGTCTTGGTGAGTTCTGCCTATCATTCCGATTGATCAATTCGTACTCTTATTTTTGGGAAATAACCTAACGATATAGCAAAACAGACACCCAATATTTGAACCCCGCCTAGCCAAAATAAACGAAAAGCTTAATAGGTTTTCGCAAAATCTAGCGCCTCCTGTTTCAAGGAGCAAGTTTTATACATGATTCAGACCATGATTCTCCATGATTGGAAATTAATATATCTAGCGTTTTTAATTACTGATTTAGAGCCAGTCATCATTCTTCCAGACCAGAAGTTCGCCACCAGGAGCTCGCCACACTCCTCCCCGCCAGATTGGTGGCCTCGACGAAGCTCGGAATCCCCGCCATAGCTGCCACCCCCTCTCCATCGAGTGGTAGGACTACACAGACCTTTCCTTCAGGTGAGCACGCTGCTCTTCTTGTTCTGTCATTTATGGGTTCTTGTATTTTCTGACGTGTTACATGCTCTTTGTGATAGTATTTGTAGGCGTTTTTGGACGGCGAACGCGGAGGAGGTTTGGCCAGTTGTCTGCTGCACGTGTGAGGCTGCTAAAGGAAGCACGTCAGAGAGGCTGTGAACAAGACGAAGCTATGCATTCCGAATGAGAGATTGCTTCATGTTGTATAGATACTCTTAACACTGTGGTCGTGTGCATCAGCCCTTTTTGGATCGTTGCTCCTCAGAATCTTCGTGCTGAATCGGTACGTGTGGCGTCTTCCCTGGTGTTGCTGCGGTGCCTAACGTTCTATCTAACGCAAACCATGTTTCTGACATGTTTTACTATGTGTTGTCATGCTTTGGCGCGACCATGTTTTCTATGAACTCATTGCAGACGTTCATTATGGCACGAACAAGAAAGGTCACTCATATTCTAAGCGCGTTGCGAATTCAGGTACTTCCAGCATCTGTACCAGCGACAATGATGAGAATGAGAGTTTCCATGGAGAAAGTAGAGCATATTTGGCGGAAATAAGGCTGCCCAGGACGGTATTCCCTTCGCTCAAAGCCTATCCGCGGATGAACGCAGTTTAAGGGATTGTGCTGGTCTTGAAAAACTGCTGAAGCAAGGGCGGATCGGCGTGACTACTCCGATGAAGAATAGGACCAATTTTAGCATGCTGAAGCAACTCAATCAGAATCCAATACATCGAGCGACAGAGATGATGAGAAGAGCAGCAAACTTTCTTCCTCCAGTACGTCGCCGGGCAGCCGGAAACATGATTTCGCTGATTGTAGGTCTGTGTCCCAGAAAAAACATTATTAATACTTGAAAAGGCATCAGAAGCAGACGCGGACCATGGTAGCAATTTCAGAGTCTCAAACGTTGCGGAACCGGAATAGTGCGAAGATGAAAGTGTACACAGGCAAGTCTGAAGCCGAGCTACCGCTGGTTCCTGAAGACATGGGTCCATGTCAACAAGAATATAAATATATATGTACGCATGGGTGGAAATCAAGAATGCGCTCCGAAGGGCACAGGCCGAGTCCTACGAAGGCAAACAAATAGTCTGCATCTACCGCGGGTTCATCTAACTGTGGCAGCCCGATAGGAACCAACCCAATTTCAGTTGGCGGGCTGCCTAGTTTAAATGATTCCCATACACCACACTTTGTAGCATCGGTGTCAAATCATTCTTGTCGACCTTCGACCGGAGGAGGCTAGCAAGTTCGTTGAAGGCTTCACTCTTCCCGGCATCATGGACTTGTTTACACATTTTGCACCGTTTGTAGCAGTAGTGTACCGAGTGAGTCAGACCCCCACATGCTGCGCAAGGACCATATTGCTGTCGTCCGTTGAGGTTGTCGCGGGCGAAGTCTCGGTCATTGTTGAAATGGCCATCACTCTTGGGCCGTCGGTTATCCGACCAGCTGAACGTCCCTTCTGCCGCCGCACGGCGCTCGTGGTCGTTCGCCGCTGTGACGTGACCGCGCTCATCTTCACCGGCGTAGTCATACTCGGAACCTCTGTTAGAGTATCGGTCTTCGTCGGCTCTGCGATCTCAGTCACCGAACGAGTCTTCGTTCGACTCGTATTCTTGGTCATACGGCGCTCGCTGACTTGTCTGTTATCCGACCGAGGTCTCGGTCAAGGCAGTGACCAAATCAGATAGTGCTCCTGCGAGGGTAATCCTTGGCATGTATGGCGACTCGTCTCTACGGCGATCATCCCGACGGTAGTTGCTCCTTGAGTCTTCGTTCCGTCCGCTATCTTGTCGACGGCCACCATCTTGACCACTGGAGCATCTCACAGAGGGGTCGCGTTTAGATTTCCGGTCACGACGTTTCATAATGTCGTTGATCCTGTCTTCAAGGTCGTGAATATCCTTGACCCGTACGTGGCACAAGCGCTCTTCGAGGCATCTGTCGTCACACGTATCGAGGAAATGTTCCACGTGATCTTTAGCTTCCCGGTCCCCATTTTCGAACTGTACTCCTGCGTTACGAGCATAAACGTTGAGCCGATTCAAGTAGTCGCACACATGTTCCGTGTCCTCACGCTTGGCAGAGTAGTACCTCGCCTTTGCAGACTGGTTGAACTTGGAGCAGTAGTACTTGATAAACGCGTCGCTCAAGAGTTTCCACGTGCGACGGGTCTTGTGCGGTAATTGTCGGTACCAGTGAAAGGCCCCGTCCTGTAAACTTAACTCAAATGACAGGCACCAGTCGTTAGGTGGGGTGTGTGGGTTCCTTTAATTTCGTATATGAAAGTACGTAGCCACTGCATGGACCTTTCGCTCTTGTTTCGATAACCTGAGAATACCTTGATGTTACCCAGCGGCAAGTGAGTAGTTATCTCGATCCTGGGTGTCGAGTTATTCTCCTCCTTCGCCCTCAATTCGCGAATATGTCGTGACCACTCCTCGGTCAGGTCTCCTTCTAGATGATCGACGTCCAAAATGTCTTTTCCATCATCAGACGAGTCCTCGTTCAAGTCGTACCGCCGGTCTGACGGTTGGGCCGGACCCTTATAAGTATTGGGAGGCGGCCGCGAGGCCTCGTTCTCCTTCACTACTTGATCCTGGCGACTAGCAGACCTCGGGGTCACCATATGCGAGTCGTGCATGTACGGCGGTTCCTTGGATACGAACACGCCTGTCGTGGACTCGTTCTGCTTGACTGGGGTTTGGGGCAATGGCACTTGCGAGGGAACAGGAGGCATGAAAGCCTGACGGGCTACCACCTGACGGCCTGGAGCAATCT
>NBNE01000559.1:0-20461 GCA_002215365.1 Phytophthora megakarya
CGGGTGCAGTCGATGGGGCCACTGAATCTGCCGACCCCCACCTCCTTTTGCATGCGGGTCTTAATCACTTCAAACGGGGTCACAATAATAACCGACTCGATGCACCCGGCCAAGAGGCCCGCGGTGAAGTTGATGGTGGGGGTGATTGGCTTGTCCTTGCCACCGGCAATTTGCTCCTTGAACCACGCAAACGACCCGAAGCGAAGAGCGTATTTCAGAACCATGTTGGTCACAAAAGGGGACAGACCCTTGTAGAGGGCCAACCCGCCTTCGGTTTTGTAGATGGTAGTACCGCAATTCACCATGCCTTTGTATTGCCCGGTGCGGTCCAGTTGCAGCCGCGTCTTCGTCACATCCAGTGGCTGGAGAATGCAGGCTTCGGCAACACCTCCGGCCATGCCAGCCATCATCTTGACGTACACGGGCACGGTGCGGTTCTTCATCTCGGCTCCCATGGCGTCCTTGAGCGCGCTGGTGGCTAGAAGGTCCTTGCTCTGGTTCTTGTTCATGTTCACGAGCGGGGTCTGCATGGTGGTAGAACGGGTAGAACGGGTAGAACGGTCGAACGAGGTGCGAGGCAGCGGGGCAAAACCAAAGTGGCTGAGCCTGAAACTGAGGTGGCAAATGCAAAGAGGACGCATGACGCGGCTTCGCTTGCTGGTCGAGACCTGACATCACACGTGCATAGTGAAGCCAAGTGAACAGAGGGCTGGGGGTTCAATTGTTGGCCAATAATTGCACCATTTGCTTGAAACGTCGTTGAAGTGCAGAGAAGAGCCGATTCACGCCGGACACGTTGCGATTCATGTTGACGTGTAGGTTGGGGCTGCGCCCGTAAAAGATTCGCAAGGGTTTCGGCGGTGCGAAATTGCGCTTCACCATAGGGTTATCCAAGCAACAAAACCTCACGATCTCACCTATCGTGCGGCAAAGGATGCAACTTGAAAACGAAAATTGCTTGAGAATCTACTGGAGAATCGAGTGTTCTTAACACTAGATTCGATTGCTATGGGCAAACTCTCATTGCGACAGTCGGCATAGAGTTCAGATGGAGAGCTGGAGACCGTTTCGAACGGTTTGCTCATACATTTGTACTACCATCGGAGTTTCGACGTGCAAATGGCAACGCCGCATGACTCCCTGAATATTTTCTCGTGGTTGTTGTGGCTTGGCAAACACCTGCGCGAAAAAAAAACTTCAACGGCAGCGAGGGCGTCACAGGAAGTTTCAGGTCCAGTATGTTCCAGTCCAGGGAGATGACAGCGCCGTGTCGACCCTAGAACCTAGTTGTAGCCAATCAGGTGGTGCTTATACGAAGCCATTTATCTTTTCATCCAATAAAACGCGAATTCAAGTTCTAGTGTCGCTGATGCGCAAGGAACCTCGCTGAAGCTTCAACAGCGAACGGGACGGGCGAGCTTGCGTCCAAGCACGTGATGACGATCTGCTAACGTCTACAACGTGTTTGGATGCGGTTGAAGTGAAAAGATTCTCGACCGAGCAAATGACGTCTCAACATGTTGCTTTATTGCGTTAAACCGCGTACGTCAGGCGATCAGCTCCAAAGTGCACCTTTGTGTTGCGTTTCTGTTGCCGACCTCGATCCCTTGGCTGTCGTAGCGCTGGCTGCCTGTCAGCGACTCAATTGAAGTCCTGGGCGTACTTCTCCTTGGCCTCCTTCTCCATCTCGGGGTTCACGCGACCAGTAGTGGGGTCGGTGCCCAGCGGACGTCGAAATAATAAAATGTGCGGCTCCGGTCTGCAACAATAGACGAGGTCAGTCCCTCCAGCCTGGTCTCAGATCTCTCAGTCTCTCAGGTCTCCTATAACCCGGTGGACGTACTTGTGGATAGCGTAATGCACCCATCCGCGGCTCTGCTGGACGCCCAATTGACGCCACTCGGTCTCCGTCAGTAGACGATCCGGGAGACTGCGCTGCATCTCTTTGGGCAGAATCACGTGTCTGTAAGTGCAACAATAACAACAACAATAAGAATTATCATTAGAAAATGTCAATTATTGCTCCTAACTCCGCGAATTTTGGTCATTTCAAACGGAAAACGCACCTGTACTCGTGCGTGTCATCCACATACTTCTCCGAGTACTCAATGCGCGACGACAGGTCGTGTGTCATGGCTCCTGAGGCTCTGAAGACGGCAGCTTCTGCCCGCGCTTCCTGTCCCTCGCTTTCTGTGCCGCTATCAGCTGATTGGTTGAATCTAAACTAAAATTCGTACTTAGTGAAAGTCGAACTTAATACGAAGTGGATCATGAAGAGACGTAATAAAGGATACGCAGTGGCCGCTATCAGCTGATTGGTTGAATCTAAACTAAAATTCGTACTTAGGGAAAGTCGAACTTAAAACGAAGTGGATCATGAAGAGACGTAATAAAGGATACGCAGCGCAATTGAGACTGTAGCAAGATGTCGCGCGAACATAACAAGCAGATGGAGACGGATAGTACGCTTTATTATTGCGATTTTAATGTTGTAGAGTGTTAATGTGTCATTGTTGTAGTGGATGAGCATGGCGATATGAAAAATGATGCATTGGGTCAAGCAAATGTGGCGTTGGAGCAGTTCACACAGGAGAAGGAGATCGCCAAGCATATCAAGACGTGGATGGAGGAGAAGTACGGACCGACGTGGCACTGCATCGTCGGATCTGAGTACAAGACTGCCTTCACGTATGAAAGCAAGAACTTTGTGCGGTTCAACGTTGGCAAGAAGTGCATCACCCTATTTCGCCATCCGTAGACAAACAATACACGAAGCTGCAAACGTTTAGAATGTTTATCGAGACTGTCGACTCTACGTCTTCATAAGCTTCGTCTTGAGCGATCTTGAGCCTGCGAAGAAATGAACGAACCTACTTCTCAGCACCTGCTTAGAAGGAGGCGTTGCCAGGCCATCGCGGGAACGGAATCACGTCACGGATGTTCTCAATGCCAGTCACGTAACGCACGAGACGCTCGAAGCCCAGACCGAAGCCAGCGTGCGGCACCGAGCCGTACTTGCGCAGCTCCAGGTACCACTTGTAGTCCTCGGGGTTCGCGCCAGACTCGCGGATGCGAGCCTCCAGCACGTCCAGACGCTCCTCACGCGCAGATCCACCGATGATCTCACCCACATTAGGCACCAACACATCAGCAGCAGCTACAGTCTTGTTGTCGTCGTTCAGACGCATGTAGAAGCTCTTGAACTCCTTCGGGTAGTCGAAGATCACCACCGGCTTCTTGTAGACCGTCTCGGTCAGGTAGCGCTCGTGCTCCGAGCCAAAGTCCGTGCCCCAGACGGGCTTCACCGAGAACTTGCCCTTTTTCAGGTGTTCCGGCTGCAGCAGCAGCTCCACAGCGTCCGTGTACGAGATGCGGACGAACGGGGATTCAACCGTCGAGTTCAGACGCTCAAGGAGTCCCTTCTCGACGTTCTTGTTGAAGAACTCCAAGTCTTCGGTGCAGTGGTCCATAGCGTACTGCACGCAGTACTTGAGGTAGTCTTCAGCCAGGTCGATGTTGTCCTTCAAGTCGGCAAAGGCGATCTCGGGCTCCACCATCCAGAACTCGGCCAAGTGACGCGAGGTGTTCGAGTTCTCGGCACGGAATGTCGGGCCGAACGTGTACACGTCCGAGAGTGCACAGCAGTGCGTCTCCACATTGAGTTGACCGGACACACTGAGGAAGGACGGACGGTCGAAGAAGTCCTTGGTGTAGTCCACCTTGTTGTCCTTGGTCATTGGCAACTTGCCGTCCGTGTGCTGACTCAGCAGCGTCGTGACGCCGAACATCTCACCAGCTCCTTCACAGTCCGACTCTGTGATGATGGGCGTGTGGATGTACAGGAAGCCGCGCTGGTTGAAGAACTCGTGCGTGGCGAAGGCCATGGCGTTGCGCACGCGCATGGCGGCGCCGTGGATGTTGGAGCGAGGCCGCAAGTGCGCGTGGGCTCGCAGGTGCTCCAGCGTGTGGCGTTTCTTGCTCATGGGGTACGTGGCGGAGTCGGGGATGCCGCCGTAGACGGTGACCTTGGTCGCCTTGAGCTCCACCTCCTGGCCCTTGGCGGGGCTCTTGACCACTTCTCCCTCCACGCTGAAGCTCGCTCCGACGCCGCCGGACGCAATGGCAGCTGCGAATCCCTCGGTCTCCTCCTTGTTGATGACGCACTGCACGCCGGCGAAGCACGAGCCGTCGTTGAGCTCCAGGAAGGCGAAGGCGCCGGCTCCGGCCTCGCGCAAAGTCTTGGCCCAGCCCTTGACCGTCACCGTCTGGCCTTCGAGCTCCAGGCCGCTGCCTAGCAACTCCTTCACGCGGATACGGTTGCGACGGAACAGCGTGGGGGCTGTGGTCTGCTTGGCGGAAGGCACGACGGCGTCCATCTTCGGTGGTGTGAGCTCTAGTGCGCTAATTGCGAAATGGTGCTTGGATCCGGCGAATTAGGGATTTGATGTAAACACACGTGATTGGATGGCGGCGCACTTATTATCAGGCAGATTGAAATGGGTTGAAACTTTCAATTGGGGATTTCGCTCCCAACATCTTTACGATTCCGTTGGTTCTCTTCTTTCTGTTTCTACGTTGTATTATAGTTTTGGAGTCCCTCTGTCGCTAGGCACACTCATGAAGATATCTGGGAAGCAGAGGACGCTCCTAAGACGCGCACGAGAATTCATATCGACATGGATGAATGCATGATCATGTTCTTTTTTAAAAGTCGACCTCAACTGCAAGCATTGTTGCTTGTGTCTGGAACTAAACCATTGTCTGCCATGAGAATTCTAAACCATGGCCATACACGATGAGATATATCCATTCGAGCATATCAATTGAGGAAATTAGAGATAAAGTACTGCGCTGACTTTTGCAGTCTTCGATCCTGAGGTCTTTGATAAAATATCAGGACATACATACGGAATAGGCCGTCGACAACTCAGGTTGTTGATCTATCGTTGCGGAGTTCTCGTTAACAGACAGCACGGATGTTGTAAGTCTGCTCGGAATTCTGTCCGCTTTTGCTATCCCTATTTTACAATCTCCTCTTTATCTATATAGTGGCATTATCTGTAATTGGTTGAAAACGAAGGTGATGAGCTAATAAGTTCTTGTGGTAGCCATGTTGCGAACGTCTCTGGAGGTTGTGGCCGTCCGTGTGGAAGCTACCAAGGCTGGAAAAGTGGTGAAAAGGCTGCAAAGTCATCTGCTGAACTTGCCGAATCTGCGTAATGTGGTGGATGATAGGAATAAAGGGATGAAGTTGGTGTTGCTGAAGCCGAACGAGTCCAAATTGGAGTTGATACAGAATCAGCTGAAGAGTTTGTTGCGAACTGAGAGCTTCAGTTTTGTGCGTCATGAAGTGCAAATTGATTGCAGTGAAGATGCAAGTATTTGCAAGAAGGAAATCAAGAGAGAGAAACTCAAACTACCGATTGGGGAGGTAACCTTCCTCCCAGTCGACAGTGACAATGTGCAGCAATTGCATGATATCAATGAGAGATTGTTCCCTGTTAAGTACAACGAAGCGTTTTACGAGTACGTGGTTGATGCACCCGAGGGATATTGCAAAATTGGTACGTTAACACGTAAAGTTTCTTACAGTTTTGTCTAATGCTTGTATTGCTGTTATTAGCTGGTACAGACGATGGTACTGCTATTGGAACTGTGTGTTGCGAAGTGGAGAAAGTCAAGATAGCAGGGAAACGTCGCTATCGTCTCTGCATCCTTACAATCGGCGTATTCGAAGAGTATCGACGTTTCAAGCTAGGCACTTTCCTGCTTGACAGTGTGCTAACACAAGCTCGTACGGACAATCTCGCCTACGTCTATCTCCACGTGCAAAGTTGCAACACCACCGCCAAAGATTTCTACTTATCACGTGGTTTCCAAGTCACTAAACTCCTACGCAACTATTATCCAGAGCTGGATCCTCCACACTGCTTCGTGTTGAGGAAACACCTGTAGCCATGTTGACATGGCTACATTACGTGCACCACGTCAAATGTTGTAGCCATCAATTCGAGCAGCTCATTGTCATCATGTCCAAGCCGCTGCTCGATAAGAAGCTGTTCAAGAAGACGCTGGAGGTCGTCGGAGTGCGCGTAGAAGCCAAGAAGATCGGCCGTGTGGTGAAGAAGTTGCATGGCCACCTCCTGAACCTGCCCCGGCTGCGCAACGTGGTGCCAGACCCGACAAACCCCGATCCGTACAAGAATTCCAGCAGTAAATTGATTCTGCTCAATGCAAAAGTGACAAACGCAGAGACGTTGCAGCCCCTTAATGAAGACCTTATCACTTTCCTTAAAGAGGAGAGTTTGGCCTTCGTGAACCACGCTATTGAGCTGGATTACAGCTACTTCGCAGTGGACCAAGTGCTCAGTGAACTGCTGCCGAAAGGCATGGACATTCCCAGCTCTTTCGAGACGGTCGGCCACATTGCCCACTTGAATCTACGAGACAACCAGTTGCCGTACAAAAATGTCATTGGACAAGTCATTCTGGACAAGAACGCGCAGATCCGGACGGTGGTGAACAAGACTGACAACATTGAGACCAAGTTCCGGACGTTCCCCATGGAAGTGTTGGCTGGTGACGACGATATGGAAGTGACAGTGCATGAGAGCAAAGCCACGTTCCGCTTTAATTACGCTGAAGTCTATTGGAACTCGAGACTGCAACAGGAACACTTGCGGATCATCCGTCAGATTAAACCACACGACGTTGTGTGTGATATGATGTGCGGCATTGGTCCGTTTGCTATCCCCGTGGCTCTTAATGGCACCAAAGTCTATGCGAACGACTTGAATCCGCGTAGTTTTCACTACTTGAAGGAGAATATTACGCTCAACAAGGTGGAGAAGCTGGTTACGCCCTACAATCTGGACGGACGCGAGTTTTTGGCTACGCTCTTGAGCGAGAAGAAGCAGTTCACGCAAGTGCTGATGAATCTCCCGGCGATTGCGTTGGAATTCCTCGACGCGTTCCCTGGACAGTTCGACCACTGGGAAGGTGAGCTCCCGTACGTTCACTGCTACTGCTTCTCCAACGCCGAGGACGTTAAACAAGACGTGAAGGAGGTAAGTTATAGGGATGAATGTTGTGAAAGTTTGAACTAACGTTGCGTGCTTTGATGTACAGCGTGCTGAGAAGATCATGGGCGGCGAACTCGACCCGGACCGGACCACATTTCACCTTGTGCGGGATGTAGCCCCCAAGAAGGTCATGGTCTGCATTTCGTTCCAGTTGCCCGAGTCCATCGCGTTCAGCTCGGAGCGTCTAGCTTCGAAGCAGGATGATCCGAAGCGACGGAAGGTTGAGGCTGAGTCTGCTTGATCAACTACCTCAAGGTCGTAACCTGCTTTTATAGACGTGTGACGCGGGAGTGTATAAATCAACGCTTGCATGTTGCAGCTTTAGAAGTGAGAGGCGTTTGGATAGAGCTAAGGTGTGAGTTGTCTACGCAGCACGTAGCAGTCTGGCGGTTCAAGTCGCTTGTAGTAATCGCGCAAGATTTGCGTAACTTCGAAGCCATGTGAGCGATAAAATCGCAATGCAGCGGTGTTGCTGGTCTGAACGTGAAGATACACCTGCACCACACCGTCTTGAATAGACTGGGCAATGACACCTTCCAGAAGTCGAGTTCCTGTATCACCAAAACTATGAGGGGTTTGTGGTATCAACAACATCTACCCCTCGTACCGATTCCAGCCCGCCGATATGTTTCCAAAACTCCGAGGGTCATGATGTAGGTGCGTTCAACACCTTCGAGTTCTTCCACAGGTTCACGACGACAGCAAATCGCTCCAACAGCAAAGCCACCAACGCTTGCTAACCACAGAAACACCATCAACTCTTCATCTAACAACGTCTAGCACAAGGTCTCCTACCTAACTGAGCGTATCCCAGTGGAGCACTCACGACTTCCTTATAGAACGCCAAGTTGTACCGCACAGGGAAGAGCTGCAAATTGAGTTCTCGTAGACGCTGCACATTGGTCTTGTCCACCGGATCAAACACGACGTTCGCTGTCATCACGGACACTGGTCTCATACCAACATTTTCAACTTCCTTGCAACACGGTGAATCTGCTTCAACAGCGACTTGGCTGCACTGTCGAGCCATTTAGCGGACAATTCCGTTGTGTTGATGTCACGTGCGACGAGAATGGTTTCGTCTTGTAACGGGTACAACTTGAAGTGGATCAATATCGTGACTGCTCACGGGATCTTGTCATTTACCAAGTTCCTGTCATGAAGTTGTGCAACTTCCTCGCTCTATTCTCAATAGTTTCAAGGCAAGAAGCTGTGCATGTTTCGAATGAAAACCTTCTGGACAGCAAGGAATTCTTCGTGTGCGGCTCCAAAGTACCCGGCATTGACGGCCATTACCTGTTGCAGCCTGATGTAATACAGTCAGACCCAGATACTCCCGTATTCTTCCGAGAAGATGACGAGGATGCAGAAGAGAGAGACTTTCGTCTCTTCAGACACAATGGCTTCTGGATGCTCGCAGATGTGGAGTCGTGGCCGCCTGTGACGCATTTTCGATGTGACCCCACTAAGTCTCAAGTGGGGATCGATGTCTCGGAGGTGTGTGGATTGGGTCTAGCGACGCCACCTCGGATCGGCTACTCGCCTGTAAATACAAAACTTGGTGATTTTTATCTCACGCTGCAGACTCACGCCTGCGAACAACCGAGAAGGGCTGAGAACTACTCCGTTGGCAAAGAAGATCTCTAACACGATATGATAAGTAGTTTGCTCGATACATTTGCGTGGATATCTGATCAAACTCTTGCTGGACGAAACCTCATGGCTTCTTTACAGTGGATATGAGGGTGAGCTTTGGCTTCTCGACTCCTTTTTGGATGAACTCTCGGGTTCGTTGACATTATCAATACCATAAGTACAAGAATTTCAATAACTTTCGCATGATCCAATACCTTGCGATTTGTTTCTTGCCGCCAGGACTAAATGTCGTGGTAGATCAAACGGTGGTACGCGGTGATTTCCGAGGAAAATAATTAGTCAAAGCTAACCGGGCATGTGATCAGACAACCAGCGCACTCCGAAAACTGGAGATTGTGGAGTACGTTTGACGCCGAAGTTATCAACCAACTAAAGAGAGAATAATTCCGAACTCCAACTCCTGACGACGGATGGACCATGTATGCTGTTGCCTTGACGGACGTATTGTACGAGAAGAGCTTGCATCCAAATACTTCCCTGTTCTGTAATGGAGGCTACTGCTAGGTCGGGTCATAATTATTCATTGCTCCACTCATACACTCAAGCACGCGCACTACGGATGAAGCTGGCCGTGATGACTATCTGCAAATACATGCAGCTAAGCGGTTGCACGAGAACTGCACGGTGGATGCAGTTCTTTAATGCAGCAGACAGTGGTTATCTCGAAGTGTTAATTGGCTCCATGAAAACCGTAGATATGCGTATCATACTGTAACAATGAAGAGTGCTGACCACCTAGAAATGGTGAAGTAGTCACATGAAAACAAGCACGAGAACTTCGACCTCGACGGGGTTATGGATTTTGGTCGAAGGAATGCATTTGGATATGTTGAAGTGATTTCATGAAAATCGAGATCGAAGATGCACTGCTATAAAGCTGTTGCAGACGGTCACCTCAATGCCTCCACCGACGTTGCAGCCTGGGTGACGACAAAATTTGCACGTCATGTTGTTCGCTAAATACTATTGACCGCTTCTTTTAACGTTTACAAGCGTTCAAGATTGAATTTCAAATTGGTACTCAGACTAACTGATACGTCGAGGTGTGGCTTCTACAGCAATAAATGTGAGTATATTACCAGACGACAGCAAGCACGCCATCATCAGTACGACTAGATAAACAATTGCGTGTGTACCGCATCAACAACAGTGCTGCACATGTTTCAAAACCTACCATACAATACGTACACGTACTAGGTTGTCTTGTTCGCCTACACTTCATGAACCAGAGGCATTCACAGTGTGGACTGCACTCTGGCACTAAGAATGTCTTGTGCTTTTCGAAGTGAGATACGACTATCTGTTCGGTGTTTGTGTACTTTTTCGGTAAATCTTGAGCTGTAAATTTTAAAAACTATCGACTCGGACAGAACTTAGTTTGTCGGAGTCGATTGTTTAACATTTTCCGCAGCACTGATGTTTTAAAGTTGGTACCCTCTATTGCGGATATTACCAGATACCTCACATACTACGCAGAGCAAGCGGCATTGTATCTTTGAAAGGAGTACAGTACAGCTACTCAATGACGAGATGAAGATGAAGAATCCGGCATGCAAATGGGGAAGTCAAGGAAGGATTACCCAGACAATCGAATTTCTAGTAGGTAAAGGATATTTGTTTTTCAATCAACCGGGAACAAATTCTAGTACAACGTTGGAGAAATTTTTAAAGAAAATTAGTGTGTAATGCTACATGCTCTGATCCAGGAAAAACCACCGGCATAAAAGTATTTGTCATCATAACAACATGTAGTTTTCTTCTGCGCGTCACAACAAAAGCAAAGAACTGTCGTAATTTTGGGACTAACTTGTTACCTACGGACTTCGATGCCTTCACAAGTCAATTGCACTCATTCTCGTATTTTGAACCGATTCAGCCATTTTCCAAACAACGAAAAAAGTACGAGCAGCGTGATTTTTAAGCAGAAAATAGGCCCTGACGACAAAGTATTGTCACTGACGTAGCACTGATGATGCAACGTATCGAATCCACTCATCATCACTATGTAGATAACCAATTTTGTGCATACCGCATCAACAATTGTACTTCATCAACGCATGGACTCCTGATTCAGTGTGTGCTCAAACTCCTGATAGTTTATCAGAAGGATCGTAATTTGATTTTCATCTTCTTCAACTCCTTAATTCACAAGTACAGACTGCGTGATTTTTTGCTCAAATGTTGACATCTCACACCATAGCGATATTCAACTATTGCAAAATTGTAGTAGTCGCTGTACGCTTCCTTGATTGTTTAAAGCCGAAACCAATACAAAGACATTCTATCCTTGTTGGTCTGTTGCCATCCATTCTGTGCAAATCACACCTCAATACACGTGGTGCGTGCTCAAGTAGCCACTGTACGACTTTGAATGGCAAGTTCGCAGATTGTGCTGCTTGGCAAATTAGCTTTTGGCACATGCAGACCGATACCCAACATTAGTTCGTAGCCACTAGACTACCTCGCAGTGGTTGTACTCGATAGCATCACTTAGCTCTACATCGCAAAACTTTTCACCTGCGATACGACTCGATCGAAAACGCATCGACAGAGTACATGTAGATACCGGTAGTCTGCTTTGAGCTTGTTGTGATTCGAAATACAATTTGAGGTCCAACCTTAAAAGAAACCAACGTCATAGCAATATCTTGACAAGAGATTTCCATGAGAACGTTAGATGAAAAATGTTTGGCACCGCATCTGTGAGTTATTCGACCACCACTTTGACCACGTACATTGATTTCATAATATCCGATTAGATTATTGTCTGTCTAAGTGAGTCGAAGTGGTTCTAGAGGAGACTGCATAGCCTTGTACTCCGGACTCGGAAAATTTGATATTTTGTTGTCCTTCGGTGACAACTCGACAGACACTTCGATCGGGGAATTATTCTTGTCAGCGAAGAAACTTTCGTGCAGCGGATGGGTCTTCGGATTGAACACAATGCACAGCACTAGCGTGGACGAATTAAGCATGAGGAAGAGGATATTTGGAGCGATAATGATCCAGTTGGTAGTAAGTACGCCGTACGTGAGCCACATGATGTTGTTGGTCAAACTTGCCATCACCATGTGCGCGTTGATGAAAATGGCCGACTTGTGTTTGAGTACTTGGAGCAATTTCTCCATTGGAGATACATATAGACAAATGGCTGTTGCATCACCAATGTATCCTATTACCTTGGCCACTTGAGTTCTTGTTTGACTGGTGTAGCCAAGACCACCAACGATAGCGTAGATTGATAAAATGGTAATCACCGCCATCATTATTGTCACTACTCGTGCTACGTAGCGGCGTTCCGTAGTGTATTTCCAGTAAACTGCAACGTACACGAGTGCAGCGATATCGCCGAATGCGTAGCAACTGAAGATAGGAAAATAATTATCGGCCAGATAGCCGTACATCATCCAGACGTGTGAGTTGATTACAAGCATGACGAGCGGAATGACAGACGCGACTCCCACGTGTTTTTGCTTGTGAATTTGGCGCATCAAAATGGATGGACTGCAGATCAAGGCCAATGCACCAAATGCGGCGAAAATTCGGACGACGAGAAGTACTGTGCTGTCGACCATCTTGGATTAGTAGCTTGAGTTTTGAGTTAACACTTGGGTACTTGAAGGCAAATTGTAAAGTGAATCGATTCTAGAAAACTGAAGCGATGACGGCCATCAGAGCGAAAGACATGTTCAGCTTTTCGACTAGACGTGGTCTGTCTCACTTGTCTTCATCATAACGAAATGATTAGATGCAGGATGAAAACAGGCGATGTACATGCTGAAATCAAGGACAACGCATTCCTTTAGCACATCGAGAGATCATGGAGACCAATGCAAAATTGCCCTAAATTACAATGACAACAACAGCGTCACTATTCGCGTTGAACAGCATATAAAGCCTTTTTCTAAAATTATGTTATTCTTCAGTTCTACCAGGTGTGGTTGCGAGGTCGATAATGTACAAATATGATCACCAGTGGTGATTCACCGTATTTTCACTACAGTACTGAACAATAGACGAATCAATGTGGACTGAGAGCATATACAACTTGCATCTCCTACTTTGTGTTATTTGGTCATCGAAGCGGAAAGTAGTCAATCCCTCCCTGGAAGCTTTCGATATAAGTTCGGACTCACTCATGAATTCAGCTAAGCCCCATAAGCACTCTCCACCATATCACTGTGCATGGTTACGGTTGGCTCGAGCTATAATGTCGCGAATTGTTCAATTCGACTTTGTTACTGCCACCAATTGCTTTGTCAATAACAGACAACCGTTGTCGTGAACAGCAACGTAATTTACAATCAGCTTCTGCTGTTTCTCTTTCACATTAATGGCATATCCTGGTACACCCTGACCCAAACGGAATATCGTACAGCTTGAGGTCAGGCGGCACATCTGGAGCATGAAACTGATTCAACCGCATACCAGTCGTGTTGGAACTGTCGGGTGAGGTCTATATAATACTTAATCTTATGAGTAATTGCCTCCAATAACTCCATCTGTGCTCATTGTTGTTCACAGCACGAAACTCAAAAACACCGCCGACTACTGAATTGTCAACTGAAATCTAAAATCATGGGTTCTAACAAACCACCTATTGAAACTCATGATACTCCAGATTGTTTATCGTACATCATACTATTGACTCTTGAAGTGTTCAACTCACATTTCGTCGGCTTCTTCGATGGGACTTCAATTTCAGAGTATAGTATTGTACGTTTTCAATCACGTACTCTTATGTTCGTGAACCGGTTGGTGTTGAGGATGCCGAGTCATAAAGTACTATTATGTAAGACTAGGACGACTGGCACGATAGCGTATAAGGCGACTCCAATTTCGCGATCTTTTATGCTTAACTTGGCATTGTGTGCTTCGGTCCTCTCACACATCGTTGGTCGTCCACCAGGAAGTAAAACATCACTGGCTCTACATGTACATGTAGAACAATATTAGAAATTCAAATTTGTTGAGATCTATGAACAATTCAAGGCATATGGACAAATAGTGTTACTAGTAGTTTACTGTCTATCTACGTGAAGGTGAAGTGGTTCTAGAGGAGACTGCATCGTCTTGTACTCCGGACTCGGAACTTTGTTGTCGGATTCTTCGCCCGGAGCATCATTTGTAAAACTTTCGCGCAATGGGTGGGTTTTCGGATTGAATACTATGCACAGCACTAGTGTGAATGAATTAAGCATGAGGAAGAGAATGTTTGGAGCGATAATGATCCAGTTGGAGGTCAGGACGCCGTACGTGAACCACATGATGTTAGTGGCCAAGCTTGCCATCACCATGTGCGCGTTGATGAAAATGGCCGACTTGTGTTTGAGTACTTGGAGTAACTTCTCCATTGGAGATGCATATAAGCAAATTGCTGTTACATCGCCAATGTATCCCATTGTCTTGGCTACTTGAATTCTTGTTTGACCAGTGTAGCCAAGACCACCGACGATAGCGTAGATTGATAACATGGTAAACACCGCCATCATTATTGTCACTACTCGTGCTACGTAGCGGTGTTCAGTAGTGTATTTCCAATATATTGCAACGTAGGCGAAAGCAGCGATATCACCGAATGCGTAGCAGCTGAAGATAGGGAAATAGTTTTCGTCCAGATAGCCGTACATCATCCAGACGTGTGAGCTGACGACAAGCGTGGCAAGCGGAATGACAGACGCGACACCCACGTGCTTCTGCTTGTGAATTTGGCGCATCAAAATGGATGGACTGCAGATCAAGGCCAATGCACCAAATGCGGCGAAAATTCGGACGACGAGAAGTACTGTGCTGTCGACCATCTTGGATTAGTAGCTTGAGTTTTGAGTTAACACTTGGGTGCTTGAAGGCAAGTTATAAAGTGAAACTAGGATATTGAAATGATACTTGGGTAGGGCAAATTCCGCTTGTGCAACGAGATCGAACCTCATCAAAACGAGGTGATTAGATGAAGGACGAAAACAGGCGACGTACATGTTGAAATCCAGATTCCTCCTATACATCGACAAATCATACTGTGCAGGCCAACGCAAAATGGTGCTCGAGTGCAGTGACAACAACAATGTCGCATTCGTGTGAACTGCACCTGAAGTTGTTCTACATGTACAAAATGTCGATGAAATGTTGTTTTATTTGTACATGAAAACACAAAAGCCTCACGCTGTTAGTGATCACCTACGTGTGTTTTGAAGTACTCAGTGTACTTGTACATTGTAATTTGACTACCTTACCATGAATTAATCAAACAAAAGTAGGTTGTGTATAATATATTATATTTTCTGTATCTGGCGAAGCCTAATCTAGCTCGTAGAGGAGTTGGTTTTGAAATCGAGCAGCAATCAGCGGAGGTGCAGGTGTAGTTGAATCAATTTCCAACGGTTGCGAGGTTAATGGTCCAACCGTAGATTTCTTCTGCATAATGATCACCATGTTTTCACTGGCCACGTCAAATTCGGCAGTAGACGGATTAATGTCGACTGGTAGCACTGCAATGTGCATTTCATACTTTCTCTGTTCGCAGTCTGAAAATTGAAGATCCATTGAAGAAGCTGATGGAAATGTAAGTTTCACACTTCCCGGATCAACACCAGCCACTGCCACGATATACGACAAACAATCCGGAGTGTCATGAGATTCAAAAGACGGTTTGATCGGATCCAGGACTTCTGCTTCTTCAATTGTCGCTTCAATAGTTGTTGACATGTTTGACTGTGGCTCTGAATTATTTGTATCAACTCCCGTAATGCTATCACCTTCATCGTCACTGAAAGTCTCGAGTGGTGGCAAATCATCAAAAATGTCGTCCTTAATTGCGGCAGGTTCTGTCACTACAGTGGGCGACGAACGGGTGCCTTGTGCTGTATGTTTTTGCTGTACTTCTCGTTGATTGTGAGCGAGCACCTGCGGATCATTTGCCACCATGAGTGCTGTCTCTCTGAACATACGAAATTCATCTTCGCCTTCTTTTTTCTTCTTTGGAGCGCCAATTTCGTTGCTTACTGGTATTGTTGATTCAAATTGGATGGATTCTTCCCCATTATCCTCCTCCTCTTCGTCGTCATCCTGAACAATCAAGGATACGGATTGCGGCTTTGGCTTCGGTGGAGGTTGTACTGGCAACGTTACCACTAGTTTATGATTCTTTCGGTCAAACTTGGCACTGCCTTTGTCCTCGATCACTGGGAATGGCAATGACAACTCCAATGGTTCGTAATCACCTGGCACACTTGAACCCGCCGACAATCGCAACTTCCACTCGCTCACATCCAGGTCTAATCCCTTGGCACTGGAGGAAAGTGGAAAACTCACCTCAACCACCAACTCTTTAGGGCGGTAACGATCTTCCGGAACGTTGTTGCCTGGATCTGCTTGCATGTGGTGAATCAGTTCAAACCGTCCACGGTAAATCAACTGGTGCTCCATCTTCTTCTGTTTTGGTTTGGAAGGGTGGTTCGAGTTTAACTTGATGCTCGACACCTCCTTCATTAACGTAGATTTCTCCTCAGTCTCCACATGTGTCAGTTTACCTAGCACTGAATCTTCAGAACTCTTGAGAGGTTTTATCTCTTGAGCTGTTGGAGCGTTCTTCTTGTCACTCAATATCGTGCTTTTGTCAGAATTCTTGGGTTTAGCAACTTTCTTAGGTTTAGTTGCTGCTGGAGCTTCGCGTTCCTTCCTTAAACACATCGTAACTGGATCACCGGACTTGTAGAACACACCTTTGAGAATGTGGTAGTTCCTCACCAACACTCCACTCGGTTTGCGTCTCGACTCTCTCAAGATCGGTTCCACCGCGTCCAAGCACGTACTGACGACCATGTGTCTATAGTCCGCTCGAGCCATTGCAAACTCAATGACTCGAGGATGGAAGCACACGTCGAACGTAGGGACACCGGAGCCTCCTTTATCCGACTCAAGTCTCTCGGGTCCTAGCGAATATGGCAAATGCCACGACGTGCCTTGCTGGCCAGTCGTGACCTTCGTACTAGAAGGCGGTTGCATCTTGTCACTGCTGCAAACATTGATGAAAACCTTCGAGGATTCCCACTTGGTCTTGACCACGAAACCTGGTTGGGGCTTGACGAGTTGCTTGTCGGTTGGCACCTTTTGCTCATTCTCCAGTTGACTCAAATATTGCTCCGTCTCCGCACGGTTGCGTGGATCGGAGATTTCTTGCATGTATTCATTGAGCAACGAGCGGAATTCGGGGTCCTTCATCGCTGAAAGGAACTTTTGCTGCTCTTGGGGGTTCATTTTCGGGTCCGTTCCGGGTTCTTGGGAGCGCATGGCTGCCTCGAATAACGCACCCATCTCTGCTTCACTTGGAGCGTCTTTCTCCATTGCATTGTTGTTGCTTGGAGGATTGGATGGCTTCGTGTCGCGGTTGCTCGATACCATGGACGACGGTGCAGATACTCGAATGAACGGATCCGCACCAAGGGACACGACCGTTTGATGGCGATTTTCCACCAATGGAAAATAGAAAACCCGAGACTTTCCACCAATACATGGTACTGGAAGGTGATTTGGCTAAACATGGCTACAGTAAGTAGCCATGTTTAGAATGTAGCCATTTTGATGGTCCGACATGTTGCATTTTTGGAAGCTAGACGTAACATGCCAGCTCATCAAGAGGAACTTGGTGCGTTGAAGAATGTCTTCTCTTCTCGCAATGATACTGAATTGACTGCGGTTCTGTTGTTCTGATAGAAAAACGATTCGTACGGGGTCTGAGTTTCGATGATCAACAGATACGTGAAGATTTTCGAGACGATGAAGGCTATGACGATGGCCAGGAGTACCAGCATTGTCAACCACTGAGTCGCTCAGCTTCTGCAGCATCGAGATCATCGCGATCGTCCCGTTCGACTGCGTCATTCGATGACGACGGACCGATGCCGTACTTGGACTCTGCTGCCATCCAATCCAAAAGGTACATGGAACGAGACCAAGTGAAGCTGGCACTGGAGCAGGAGGAGCGTCAACGACGACTGAACAAGATCCGTGCTCGTCGCCAGCACTTGGAGAAATGGACGCAGAAGACGGCGAAATCCCCGTTCCACGTGAACCTCGTGGCTGACAATGAGCGTCTGGATGAAGAGCACAAACTTCGTATGATGGAGCGTGCTCGACGTGCGCGAGAGCTCGAACGCCGAGCAAAAGAAGCCAAGAGCGAAGTGATCTTGAAGGCACTCACTGAAACATCCGATCTGGAGTTACTGCGTCGCGAGAAGCGAGCGATCATCGACGAAGAGAAACGGTTGAAAGCGCTGCTCGACCTCGAAAAGACCAACTCCCACCGCAAAATGGACCTCCTCGCTGCTCGTAATGCCGAGAAGCGTCGCCGTCAGGAGAAAGAAGAGTACCGTCGTCGTCAGCGTCAACAGGAACTCCAGGAACGCGAGGAAACCTATAAACAGCTTCTCAAAGAGAAGCTAGCATTGGACAAATAGCACTCCCTGTAGCAAACTCCCCACGTTTATACATCTTACCATCAACTAATGAAGCCAATCCATCTCAGAGCAATGGAGTTCATCTGCAATGCATTTGTAGTCGATAGTGTCTCACTTCTGCTTATTCCTGAACAGTGCTGCGCTTGACCACGTAGACCTGCTCGACATCCAGCGTCACGACGTAGTCGTACGTCGGGTAGTTAACTGCAGTTTACACAGCAAGATCCAATATTGAGACGTGAGTATCTCCATCAACAGACTTAAACCCAAGCAGCTTTCAACAGACTTGTCATGCGTTGCAGCTCCTCCTTCTGACTGGTGTCCAGCACGCTGCTCGAGTCCTGCAACATGGAGAAAATGGTCTCGGCTGCGATTTCCCCGGAGGTTCCACGTAGTTCACCCGTAGCCGACAGCACTTGGCCCTGGATGTCTAGAACCAGAGTTCCAGTCTGACCACTCACAGTTCGCAATGCACCGGCGTCCTGTGTAGAATACAGAAAGATTTACAGAATGGCACTTTGGTTAGAGAGAGCTAAAACAATGGCAAAGATATACAGTGTTCTTCTGCTAGGATACGTGGTGCATTGATGGAGATATAGAGGTATGAAGACACACGAGGAGAGCTGTACGCACCATGTTGACGAGATTCCGCACAAACGTTTCTGATGTGTGTTACATAGTTGTGTAATGTACACAACTTCAACTACTTAAGATGGCTACATTTAGAATTGGTTTGGCGTATGATGAAGAAGGCGAAGGGATGCTTGGTTCTACCGCAAGACGAGGAGTTGATTCCATTGCATATTGATGGAGATATAGAGGTATGAACACACACGAGGAGAGCTGTACGCACCATGTTGTCGAGATTCCGCACAAACGTTTCTGATGTGTGCTACACAGTTGTGTATGTACACAACTTCAACTTCTTAAGATGGCTACATTTAGAATTGGTTTGGCGTATGATGAAGAAGGTGAAGGGATGCTTGGTTCTACCGCAAGACGAGGAGTTGATTCCATTGCACCGGCCATTCCAGAGTGAGAATTCTTCACCTTCGTCTAGTTTTAAAAGCAAACGTGGCGATCGTCTGGCGTCGATTCGAGTGATGCGAGACAATTTGATGCATCAAATGGAATCAATTGTGCTACAGGAGGCAGAACTAGGGTCAGCGTTGGAGCTTCTGGACTATACGAGGCAGAAGTGTGATCAACAACACGACAAGATTGTGCAGCGGCTTGATAGCTGTGAAGAATTACTGCGGACCTTGGAGAGCGGTTCCAACCAAGAAGGACAAATGTTCGAGGTTGAAAGCCTACTGAGCGAAAACGAGCGTGGTCGATGGCAACAAACGAAAGAAATGGTCACGACTATTTTGCCGGAGGTGCTTACGAGACTAGAAGATAACATCGAGCTGAACAATGCCAAGATTCGCGACGTGCGCGATAAGATGGAGCACCTCCGAGCAAAACGTCTTGCACTTCGAGAAGAAATTGCAGTCAAGGAAGAAGACATTGCGCTCATGCTTTCCGAATAAACCGTGTCCTCCGATAATTCTATTGAAGTGTAGAATCTGTAGCTTCGTAAAGACTTCGCATCAGCCGGACAAACTTGTCACAAAGATTGGGTCAGTTAAAGAGGTGATGCTTGTCACGCTTGCGTTTGCGCATTTTCTTCTTGGCAACATCGATATTGCGTTCCTGCCACTTACTCTTGCTCAGTTTTACGGGTCGGTTGCCGATATACTTGCCGTTCATTTCTCGTAGAGCTTTTGCGCAGTCGAACGGGTCCGTGAAACTCACAAATCCATATCCTCGAGACTTGTGCGTGAGTTTGTCTCGCACCACACGTGCACGCTGGAACGACGCATACTTGGAGAAACTATGTGCCAACAGCTCCTCGCTCACTTCATTACCCAGATCTCCACAGAACAGTCGGAAGTCGTTGTCGGGCCAGTCTTCAAGAGTCTGATCCTCCCACACTTGACCGCCTGCGAGGCGCAGATGGCGCTTCTTCTTCAGATCTTTTCCTTGAGCCCCTGCAGCGATACTCGCCGCAGTTCGTCTCGGATCGTATTCATAGACACTCTGCTGTCTATTCATCATCTGCTGCTCCTCCACCGGCAACATTACACCCGTTTCCATGTCCACACGCGGTTGCGCCGCTCTGTAGGTCGAAGCGGTGCCGATCGTAGCTGCATGTTCCCCTGTTGTGCCCATAGGGAAGCCACTGAGAGCTCCTCGATGCGCTGCCACATCTTCCAGCGTATTCAGCAG
>NBNE01000560.1:0-20448 GCA_002215365.1 Phytophthora megakarya
GAGGTGTGGCGCACTCTACCAATAGGATCTCTTTATATGCAATCTTGGTGTACATACACACCAAGATAGGAAACCTCTAACTCTAACCGGTTAGCGTTGCGGTTAGAGTTTTGTGTAACCCCGTTACAGTCACCGCTTTCTGCATGATACTAAGAACCTATTACAGAATCTACATAGCAACAGCAGTGTTAATAACTTCTCTCGATACCTTAAATACAAACTAAGTATACCTCGCACCACAACTGCAAAGAGGACGTTCGCTGCTGACCCGGAGAGTCCACTGCAACTTGTATTCCGCACTGCAACTTCAACCTGAATTTAGCCAATCATGTGGAGAGTGAGAGGTAGCACAGTCGACCTCCACATCCAAATTTAGCTAGGATTGACAATATATCTAAGTGGATAAAATCATATGTAGTAATAATTTGTTGGACGGATGATGGAACCGACCTTAAGACTAGATTCATAGGAACGAACTTAGTGATTGTGTAGAAGACTCAAAGTAGCCAAAGATGGACGATCTTGTGAATGAAGTAGAGAGGATAAGAAGAAATGTGGAGAACAAGAATTCTAAGGACATCTACGCGTACAACATTACCAAGTTCATTATTTGGCTACACAGTAATATGTCTGAAGTAGTTGCAACCCGGCTCAGTGATCAACTGAATGAAGTCAGAGATGCAAATGATAGGTAGAATTTGTTTTTTAGATACAGAACGGACCTGATCTTAATATACGCTTTCGTAAGCAATAATCTAAAGAAAACATACGTTTTTGCGGAAGTGAGCGGGTGCGAAAAGCGTAGCCATAGCAAACCTGCGCGGGGCGTCCGCGTCAGCAGGGCCGCGCAGTATTTGCGGAGGCGGGCCCAGCGACGAGTTCCGCAGCGAACGAACACATGCCTAGAGGCCGGAGTTGTTTTTCGTTCGCGGGGGTCTGGGGGTGCAACCGCCTGAATGGCGAAGTCTGTTCATAAACCAGATCAGTTCTGTATCTGATCACATCCGTAGGTAACCAAATGATTCGCTGGTCTTAAAGCAGAAGAGCGAGCGTAATAAGTTATTCATGAAAAATGATTTGAGCCTGTCACCAGTGCATCTTACGCGCTCACTCCAGAGAATGTCGAATGTTTTCTTATGTCGCTACGGAAGAAGGACGGAAAACGATAAACTAAATCTGTATACCGCACGATGAGATCAAGTTTGTTTCATATTTACCACGTCTACAAAGTAAAAATGCAGTTGGTTTTGAAATTGATCTGAAGTTTTTTCGAAGGCGTAGAGAGAACGACTGTGCGCCGACAAGCCCATGAAGGAGAATCTTTAGCTGAGGGTAACATCAAGTTTTCTTTTTCACTCTACCAGCTTATATGCAAGGAAATGAGAAAACAGACCAAGAATTTGTTTTGTTTTCGCGCATACGTTTTTGGTGATTTCATAGAATTTAATGTGTCGTGCTGGCAATGCCGTTTCCATTCGATATCGATATTTTGACTGTGACAAAGATGCACTAGCTGTTTGATTTGCTCAAATGAAAAACGATCACGAGGGTGACCAACAGAGCGACCCTAGGCACGTCTAGACTAACCCCAAGGAACCAGACATCTGCCCAATTCATGCTTGGGCTATTTATTTTACAGTGTTTGGATTCAGTTCCAATTTTCTGTTCTTTCCGGTTACAACCAGTATGATCGATACAGTAAATAATTTCAGAAGACAATGAAAATTGCATTGGTATCACGCGAACTCGAATTTTCTAGTCGTGTGAAATTAGATTTCGGATCGCATTCTGCTCGTAGAGGGTCCTCATCCTACATTTCTGGATGTAGTACAGGTGGGCTGTCATCTGCCTCTGTTTGTTTGAGGGCGGGTTGGAATTTATCCGGTGTACAGGACACCTACGTTAGCTATAAAGCTGCCAGGTATAATATCGTGGGACGCTTTGTTTGTGGGTTACGGTATGAAACATCAGATTTCGCTATCCTTCCTCTATTCTTTGAGGATTTAGGCGAAAATGTGTGGAACACCGCCAACTTTTGGTTTCTCATGTCCCTGCACAAATTAATAAGATCTGCACTTATTTACCTGTTTCGTTTGTCTATCACTACGAACACCTAGTAGACACATTGGGTAGTAATCATGTGCTTCTCTCGACACCTCTCTTTCGGTATTTGTAGTTGTTGCAGTTTTTACAACAGAAAGTAGTATGCCGTCGATGGCGTCCTGGTGATGTTGTGGCGAAGTGTGAATAAGATCTCACGAGAAAGGCAACCTCGGCTGGCAGATCGCGAGATAGAGACGGACCAGGTGACAGGAATCCCACACAGACCAGGACTTCAGGTCACTTGCCCAAGATCGAGCGTGCGACAAAGTTGGTGAGTGACGTTGACTCTGGATGACCCAACATTGACCGCTGGAGGGATGGATAGCGACAAGTCTCCTTCGTAGCCACAGTGATCGAAGATCAATGATGAACGGCGATCCAGGCCAAGGTAGGGTAACGATCGAGAATCACAGGAGAATGGCGTTCCAGGACGAAGATGTGGAAGAGGACAGAGATCGGAGGAGAGAGATGACACAGGGCCAAAATATGGTTTTGATCAAGGAAGCGGTCCGCGATCACGATCGAGAGGGTTATTCGAGATTGTGACAGCAGATCTCAGGATCAGATAGGTATTCGGCTGTCAGGTGATCGTAATATAGCAGCTGAGGATGGGATCAGTGGGCATAGGGATAAACGTGAACAGCGACACACATGTCCGGTGAGTGATTTGTACATTTTACAATGTGACCTAGAGATGACTAATCAAAATCGCTTCTTATCCCTAGTTTTTCTATCCCTATGTTTTTATGTACTTCTCATTGTCTTCTGTGTACTTTCTGCTGTTTCTTGTGTATGATATGCAATATACCATGTACATGACCCCGACGGATATATACGGCATTTGCTATGGGGATGTCATTCAATCTTGCCGTATTTTTTGGTCGTTGTTTGTTTAGCAGCTCCAAAGTGACTATAAAAACATATCAGTTTTCTGATTTGTCCTAGTTGTTAGGATAAAATACCCGATTCACTTGAGTTGAGTATTGAGAATATCCTCAGCAGATTTAGTCAGTTTTGGCGGTTCAGATAACATCTAGAGAAGTAAAAGTCGGCCAAGTCAAACTTCTCGTCGCAGTTTTCCTACGAAAGACTGCCAGGACAAAATGTAAAGGTGTAGGTAACACCTAACGGCGTTTTGGTCCTTAGTACAAGGGCAAATTTAAGTGAGCTTAGCCGTATTAATGGACTGTAAATCTATGGATAGTTAATTAAAAATGGAACTTAAATTTACTATTGGTAAAATTGAGTGCGCGCACATTCATTCATACACAATACCATTCAACGCATATCTTGTATTTTATGTAGTCTAAGCGGTTAAAAGAGAGTTTCCAAGCTCGCGAACTTGTCATATACGTTTAATTTTACCTTCTTGTATAGTAAATCCTCAATGACAACTTGTTTTAATACTGGTGTTCGCAAAACCTTATTCATTTAAAAAATGCCAGCATTAAGTAATTTTAATACCTCTTTAGTGCCTTTGTATACCTTTAACGTTTTATGGATGAATGTTATAGTGTGATGTACACAGGTTTGTATGGAATATGTGGTGCACACACGGTGACGTGTTTTGCCCGCGGTACCAAAACTCTACTGATTTGAATCAAATTTTCCAATCAATCGAAAGTCTGCCTCAGCGTACCACTAGGCGTGCAAACGTAGAATAATCAACTGACACCAAAGTACTGAACCAATACAGATTCAGTTCAATTTCTCCTTGTCGCAACCGACACCAACTGACAGTAAACTATCGTCATAGTTTATTCTTTATATTCAACTAGCAATATCTGTACCAGATTAGATATTCGCTCTGATACTTTGTATTAGTAGACCATCGGAAAATTCATTTAAAACGGGGCAAGCTCCCCCTACAGTCTCTAAACGGATCAAGGCCCCTGTAGCTCCAAGCTACAGCGTCAAGCCGGCATCACCATGCCCAGAGAAATAGCTTGTCAATGAGGATGCAAATTGCAAAGTGAGGATTATGAACTAGCTGTGAATCGAGTCCTAGCTATGACTGCGTCCTGCAGATGCTCTTGAGGTTTCGTGGAGAAGATGTCCGCGTGGGTACTTCAAGGATTGGATAATGTCAAAGTGTCTTTGATCGCTCTAGACCGAGTCCACCTCTGCATGTGCTATTTGTCCATTCATGCCGACTGAAGTCAACATTAACTCACACCCACAAGCGGCGTATGGTCTCACAGCGCTAATTGACGGTCGTCACCAGACCACAGAGGGCTCGCTTGCGTTGGATCTGGGTTCTCGCTAGGGCCTTTGTAAGGATATCGGCTGGCGTATCGCCGGTTGGGGGGTACTCCACCGTTAATTCACCTTTGTGAATCAAGTCGTTGACTGCGTGGTATTTCACATCCACAGTCTTCTGTGTTTCACTGAGTCCGTTCCGTTGCAGGCGCTTGATTGCGGGTTGGCTATCCATGTTCAGCTTTAGTGGCAAGCTCTTTTGAAGGACTTCGCTCGCAAGCAGCTGTACCATCAACGCGTCCTCAACGCCCGTGTCCGCTGCCACGTATCCGGCCGCCGTGCTGGACTTGCAAACGATTGTCTGCTTCTTGCTTGTCCAAGCTACCGGTCATCCAAAAAGGTACACCACACAGCCCGAAACACTCGTCCGGTCCACGCGATCGTTTGCCCAGTCCGCGTCCGTGGCCACGACGATGTCGTCGTTGGTCGGCTCAAGTTTCAATTGCAAAATCCTTGGTTGCACGAAGGTGGCGTAGGAGATATTTTGCGGAATCCCAGACCGGCTTCCGCGGAGGTGCTGCGTGTCTCGCGAGCTGACTAACCGCGAACATGATGTCAGGTCTGGAAACCCGTGCTAGGTAGAGCAGAGCCCCTACCACTTGTTTGTACGGCATTTTTGCCATGCTCGCGCGCTCCGTTTCAGTCGGACCGTCATCCGCGAAGTCCAGCCTCGTATTTGCCACCATGGGTAGGTGCGTGGTTGTGTTTCGTCCATCGCAAAGCGATGAAGCACCTCGTCAATGTAGGTGGTCTGACTCATTAATATCATGTCGTCTGCAGCGCGATCCACTTTCATACCCAGGCACTGATGTGGCGTGCCCATATCCTTGACTTGGTATCGCAAGTTGAGCGCTTTCATAAGACGGAAGCATTGTTCTTCTTGCTCATGTGCACCTAAGATGCCGTCCACGTATACGCACACGAGCAACAGAGTATCTGCCACGTATGTGCAGTACAGGCAAGGATCACTCTGGGTTGGTGTTAGACCAAAGTCAACCAAGAACGCGTTAATTTCCTTATTCCATTCGCGTCCGGCTTGACGCAAACCATACAAGGCTTTTCGAAGCTGCCAAACCTTCCCATCGTCACCTTGCTGTGCATATCCCGGAACTGGTTTCATATAAAGCTCTTCCGCAAGGTTAGCTTTCACGTAAGCAGCAGGCACGTCACCTTGACGTACTCGCAGCTTGAGTTTCACCACAATCACGAAGAAAACACGAACTGTGACTAGTCCGGCGACTGACGCGTAGGTTTCGTGAAAATGTATGATCCACAGCTGCTTGTCGCCTCGAGCGCAGAGGCGCGCTTTGAAGCGTTCCACGTTTCCTTCAGCCCCTGTCTTTAAACGAAATTGCATCGTATGATTGAGAACTCGTACGCCCGCAGGAGGGTGTACCCATTCAAATGTCCTATTGGCCAACAGCGTATCCACTTCTTCGTCAATTGCTTGTTTCCACTGCATCCACTGCGGCGAGCGCTGGGCTTCTGCGAGGTTCAAAGGTTCCTTGATTACTTCCCCCAGTACGTAGAATGCTTGAGCTTGGGCCATTGTGCGACGGGCTAGGCGTTGAGATCGCCTGACGGTTGCTAGCTCCGAAGGGAATGCTCCTTCACAATCATCTTGCTGGTTCTGCTGGTCAATTTCTTCTTCATCATCACCACTTTCGTCAACGATGCCATCATCTTCTACGCTGGGGTCAACTTCGAACAACATGCGGTCAATAACAGAGACGTCCCTGGAAGCGAATATTGATCGCGATGTGCCTTTAGTGTAGACAAAAACTCTTTTGATGTCCTCGGCACATCCGATAAACGCGCCGAGGTGTCCTCGGGTATCCACGAATCGTTTCGCCTTTCGGCAGATCTGGTCTGGAACTCGAGCTACGACTGCTTGACCAAATATTGGAAGATGGTGCACGTCGGGGCACTGTCCAAATATGCGCTCATGTGGGGTGACATGGGCTCCACGACGAGGAATTTGGTTGTGTATGTACGTCGCATGCTGCAGAGCGTACTCCTATAGTTTATGTGGCAAACCCGAGTCCACGAGCATTCTCGGTCACGGTTCGTATATTCCTTTCAGCTACTCCGATCTGGAACGACGTGTATGGTGTCGTATGATGCATGAGGATGCCGTGATTGTGCGCTAGTTTCCGAAAGGTTTTGTTTAGGAATTCAGTTCCTCCGTCTGTGCGCAGTACTTTGATTAACGCCGATGACACCTCAGCTTGCCTCTCGATCATGGCCAGGAAAGCGTTTTATCATTGTAGGCGCATCGTTCTTGCGCTTTGTCGCGTACGTTTGAACGTAATCTCTCCAAACTGCCACCATCAAGTACCTGTACCCGCTTACAGAGAGGATGCGATTGGTCCGGCAAGGTCGACGTGACAGACGCTGTCAGCGAATTCGTCGGGGCTCGATCGGACTCTCGGGACGGGTTGTCGTGTTGGTTTAGTGAGCGCACGCACCGTGCACATGGATGGCTGAGCTCCTGGTGTAATGCGTAGCCCTCGAACAACACCACGTTTTGCCATTTTCTTCAGCGTGTCGTAGTTAACATGACCCAGTCTGTGATACCACATTTCCAGCGTTTGTCCGAGAGCTGCCGCTGACAACCCATGCGCCACATGCTCACCTTGGTGGACTGTTACCACCGAGTAAACTCCACCTTCCAGTCGTGCAATGCGTGCTGTTCGGCCGCGTGGTCCTGTGATGGTGCAGCTAGCGGGTCCAATCTCACGGCAAGCCCTTGACGCAATAGTGCCGACACTGACAACAGCATATGGGCAGATTTTCGACCAAGTAAACATTTTCCACCAGGAAATATCTTTGCATCTCATTGCCATTGATGTCTTGGACGAGGGTCGGGATGCGTAGTCGACCTTTTGCCCTTGCAAGAATCATTCGTCCGTATGCCACGCGAATAGCTAGTGTCACAGTGTCGTCCGCAATTTCAAACCCGTCGTGCTGGCTCATCAGGTGGTGTGACGCGCCCGAGTCCACTAGAACTGGGCCCCACCCGACGCCGAACCTTCAAGCAGAGTCATCTAACACATCCGTCTCCGAGTCATCTTCTGCTACCGCCGAGTTGCCTTGCGCTTGAGAATCATCTGGTTCTTCGGCAGTCTTGGACAAATGCTGACGGTGGAATTTAGCGGTGTGACCCTCCTCTGAACAGATGTAACATACCATACTCCTACGACGTTGCATCTTGGTAGGCTTCCACTTGCGTCCCACGACGGCCATGTTCGCTTTTGACCCGGAAGCTTTGGGAATTGAGGTAAAATTCTTAGCACCGATGTATTCCGCATTGTATCGAGGATCAGTTCGCACTGCAGGCGAGCCATCGGCAATCTTGCGCCGCTTAAAGTCATCCTGCCGGCCATCCGACTGAGCCAGTTCATCCAAGAACAGCACTGCATTATTGAGTATGGTGCTCGGGGAACCTCGTTTATCACGCACGTGGGCTTGCGCGATGTCCTTCCTCTGCGGCCAGGCTAGACGTAGGAACATCCCAAGGGCGTGCTGCACGTTCGCCGCATTGGTGAAGCCGCCAGTTAATCCATCAGCCATTTGCAGCAGCCTGTCCGCGTACTCTTGATACGTTTCTATTGCACGCTTTCCCTCGGTGTAAATCCGAGCCGTGATCTCTTGGTCGGTGAAGTTGGGGTGGAACTTATAAACAAAGGCTTCACCTGTTTCTTCAAACGATGCGTTCGGATAGTCAACGCGATACGTTCGCAGCCGCCGGCGTGCCGACCCCGTGGGAAGCTCGAGAGCGCAGCCTTCTTGACACTAGTCGACCACTCTTGGCCAGCCAGTACCTGCGCGTCTTCCAGTTGATCCGCGAATTGTTCCCATTAATCACGAACGCCGGAATCATAGACTCCGGCAGGAACAAGTCCAGTAAATGGGTTCATTTTCACATTCTTCAGGTCAATCTTGTCACCTCTCTTCTCATCGCCATCCACATCCATCATGTTTTCGCCCATACCGGCCACTGCAGACCTCAGCGTCCGCTCCTTGCGTTGCGGGGAGTACAGAAGCCGCCGAAACTGCCCTTGACGCTGCGGGAAGAAGCAGAGCCGTATCGGAAATTGCTGCTGGATTAGCAACCAATCTGGAAGCATTTTGGTTGTGACTTGAGCGTCGGGTAGTCATAGAGCGAGTTGCGGCTGTTAACCGGTTGGACGAGGAGAGAAATAGCTTGTCAATGAAGATGCAAAATGCAAAGTGACGATTATGAACTAGCTGTGAATCGAGGCCTAGCTATGACTGCGTCCTGCAGACGCTCTTGGGGTTTCATGGAGAAGGTGTCCGCGTGGGTACTTCCAGGATGCTCAGTTGGATAATGTCAAAGCGTCTTTGATCGCTCTAGACCGAGTACACCTCTGCATGTGCTACTTGTCCATTCATGTCGACTGAAGTCAACATCAACTCGTGCAATACAGGATATTCTTGTCTCTGGTGATGATCAAGATGCTGCTATTGGCCGTTACTCACGCTCTGATCAAGCCCAAGTTCAGAACGAAGGTGTTCTGCACGATTCACCTTGGCATGGTACAACGCACCGTGAAGCATTTGAGACCACTCACCAGCAATAATGCCGTATGCAAGACGGAACGGCAGGTGAACACGAACTACAGTACCAGCATAGAACACAGTACTTCTATGGACCCAGATTTTGATCAACAGCACGATCCAGGAGGTCAGTGGTTCAGGCACCTCTCGTCTAAGGCGAACAGCTTGATCCTGGTGCTAAGTTCGTCCGTTCACCTCCCGAAGTTGGTGTTGCGCATACGATATCGTTTGCTCAAACGTATATTGTGCTTCGCACAAAATCACAACGAAGTTTTTCCTCTGATGGTGCTGACCATGAGTCCGAGCCAGCACCAGCAATTCCACCGACTACGGAAAATATGTTCAAAATGAAGGTCGCGCTCAAAAATCCGAGATGTGGAACTTTATCAGATTGGTTCGCAAAGATGAATATGCGGATGTTGCTAAATGAGATTTTAGATTACGCAGGAGATGCACATTGTTTACTTTGCAGTATGGATATCTCGTACATCAAGGCACAACCAATTTTGTGAAGAGCCACATGGAGACACATCACACCAAACATCATGAAGACGCCGAGAAAACAAAAGTTGCGGCAACTGCGATCAAACGCAACTCAGGCGTGATCTTGTATACCGGTTGCGTATGCAGTAGTACCACAGAAGAAACAAAAGGACCGGCCTCCGTACCAAATACCCAGAAGAGCAAACACGCGCAAATAAACTACTTGCTGTCTGGATTGCCCAAAGGCTACGACCATTTTCCACTGTTGAAGATGATAATTCATCGAGAATGTCTGTATTACTCCGTTACTACAGATATTTGAAAAAGGCGTAACCCTGATAGCTCCATGGCGCTCACATTACACTACAGGACAGCAGACTACAGGTTTCATAGTTGGACGCTAGAGGTTAAAGCGTTCCCTGGGCGCCATAGTGGAGAAGCTATTGCGGCAGGTCTGTCGAAGTTTTTCGATAGGTGGGCCTCAACCCGGCACATTGTGTAAGATTACTCCGTGATGGAGCGTCGAACGCTGTCCTGGCCGGTGAAATCATGCGTGTGGAGCACATGTCGTGTGTGGCACACTCGATCCATCTTGTGGTTGGAGAAGTGCTGATAAAACGGAAGTCGATAGGCATGAAATCTGCCAACCAGTTATTGCTTTCACAAACTACCACCGACCAACTAGCAACTACAATTGGTGCTTTACCTCCAGCAAACATGACTGCTGATTCAATTCCAGTAAACAAAGAGAGCATACATGTGGAAGCAGAAGATATCAATGGATTCGATGAAAATAGGTAGAGCAAATGTGGCACGAATGCAGAGGAAGCGATGCTTGATCTGGGTGGCCCTGAAAGAGTTATTACGTACGTCGCTGAAGCTGGAGGAGCTATGGTCTTGGATAGGAAGACGTGTACGTAGCTGATGCATGTCTTCAAAAACAATCATGGAATGAGCTCTAAGATTTCTAACTACATGGCTAGCATGGGAAGAGCGGTCAGTTCTAGACGACATGCGGAGCGTCGTTCAGAAATTTTGGAACATTGCCTTTTACATGAATAAATCTCCAAAACCAAAAGAAGATTCTCGATCAACTGCAGCATCCCCAATTTGGTAGTCGATCATTAAAAGTAATGATTGACTGCCCTACTCGTTGGAATAGCGCCAGGGATATGATCGCGCGCATGATGGAGTTGAAGGAACCACTCGCATTGTTTTTTGCGTACCTCATTAGCGCAGAAGGGTAGAAGGAATTTAAGAAAGTGAAGCTAACTTCACCAGGCACCAAAGATTGGCTTGCTGTGAAGTGTCTGATAGCATTATTGCTGCAGTTATAGAGGAACGGAGTGGTGTATACTCTACATTAGTTGTCATGCTCCCACTTTTACGATGCATTAGGCAGTCATCGTGTCAAATGGATCTATTTCACGACAAATGCACTGCGGTTTGGCCACATGCATATGTCAACGAAATTAAGGCTTTGATGAATGGAGTTCGTATTGCTTTGATGAATTCGTTCGAGAAGCGTTTTGAGAAGTTGATTTCTCAGTTACTGTGGGTGATGTTGTTGGATCCGGTTCTGACTGAGATTGAAATATTTAGCGAGGAGGAAAAATGTAGCCAAAACGCGCGTTTTAGATGCGGCAGTTGAAGTTGCCGCTGATTATGTTTCGGTGGTTTTGCCAACACGTGTTTCTATTCCGAGCACCCCGGTTGTGCGTAACAAAAAAGATGAAATCGGATATTAGAGCAAATGTACTTGGAAAACGAGTGACTGAGCAAACCCCTCACCTCGTTTACCCTAGCAGAATATTCGCTTAAAATGTCAAGTAGAGATGGAAAACTACTTCACTACTGCAGCCGTAAGTGATGATGACGATCTGTTACGGTGGTGGAAGAGGAAGGCGCCAACTTTTCCGGTCATTACCGTCGTAGCTAGAAATGGCTAAGTTATGTGGCAGCATCCGTACCTTCTGAACTGGCATTTTCTACAGCAGGCAATATTGTGGCTACAAAACGCAGCTCACTGCACCCGGATGTTGTCCGCGACTTGATTTTTATTCATGAAAACTACGTCGAAGAAAGACAGAGAAAATCCTAAATCAATAAATTTGTTTTTACAAAACAATCGAAACATATCATCTATATTATAAATTCTTTGTCTGTGTGTGTAGTCACGCTGAGGGGCACATGTGATTGACTGGTAAATTTGATAAAAATCAGTAAAGGTATGGTACCGCGAACAAAAGACGTCGAAGTGTGTGCCCACTCATTCCATACAAACATGTGTACCACACTAACATTCAATCGTAATATTCTAAAAGGTCTAAAAAGACGCTAAAAAGGTAATAAAATGGTCTAATTAGGGCAGGCATTCTTAAAATTATTAAGTTTTCGCGAGTGGCGGTATGAAGAGAAGTTGTCGCTGAGGATTTTACTATATAGAAGGTGAAACTAAACGTAGATGAAAGTTCGCCAGCTACGAAACTCCGTTTTTAACCTCTTAGACTAAAAAACGATATGAGTTGAACGAGACAGAATAGCATTGTGACCCTTGCATTGTTATTGTGCTATTGCTCCATATAGGCACAACTGCATGTCAAGAACCATAAATCAGGACCCTTAAAACATAGTCGACCGTAGGATAAGAGGTTAACCCCCACGCATACATGTACGTGCAGCTTCATTTAGTAGGATAGTTTATAGTAAAGTGAGCTCAGCTCTATTTTTCAGTACTATATCATGGACAATGTATGTGCGTGCACACAAGTCTACCAATAGTAAATTTAAATGTAATTATTAATTTACTATCCATTACTGATTTACTATCCATTGATACGGTATAGCTACCGATAACCTTGTTTAAATCTGTCCTCCACAAAAGACCAAACCGCTGTTTGGTATAATTTACACAACGCATTTTTGTCCTAGCAACTTTTTTCGTAGGACAAATTTTATTTTACTAGAAGTTTGTTTGACACGGGGTTTACCTCTAAATTACTATCTGAAGTGTCAACACTGACACGCTTAATCTGCTGAGGATATAGCCCATACTTCGATCACTCCAAATAGATAGTTTTTTCTACAAGCTAAGACAAAGCCAAAAACTGGTATGTTTAGTGACACATTTGAAGCTGCTATACTATCATCATAGACGCCGTATGACAACACAATTCCTTTCCGTTATGGAACTAGGAAATATCTGTATTCTGCCCATACCCACAAATTTCGTAAATATCAACATTGTTGACAAGGCAGCCCAGTAGAAGTTGGTACTACATTTTGTCCTATAAGCAGGCTATGTGGGGCTAATAGCAGCAGCCAGTAATACAGTTTGTAGTGGGCCTAGGGCTCACTAGTTAGCTTACACGTGTAGGAGAAAGCATATGAGCTAGATAGCTTAAAATGAGAACTGTATTGCTCTTTCAGGAGGTTTCTTCTCTAAACTGCTTATCAAATATCTAAAGGAGACTGTCAGGTGATGGCTGAGAGTGATTCGCATCGCTGATTGGTAGAGGTGTGGCGCACTCTACCAATAGGACCCCTTCAAATGCAGGCTTGGTGTGCGAACACACCAAGACGGGAAACCTCTAACTCTAACCGATTAGCATTACGGTTAGAGTTTCGTGTAACCTCGTTACAACACCCCTCGTTAAGATTTGACGTGCTGGTCACAACACGTCAATCCAAGCCTTGGCGAGACCGTCAAGTTTCCGAGAGAATTCGCGCTCATTGCGGAATGCAAACATCAGCGTCCTCGGCAGTGTCCGCGTCCTCCTCAGTGTCGACGCCTCCGTCTGATCCCGCGTCCGCACCGACCTCCGCCTCGTAGCCTGCTTCCGCGCCTGTGTCGGCGGCAACGCCGACACCCCTAAGTGATACGACAGATAACAACTTCTATGTGGACAAGTACTTCCAGCTCCAGGAGAAGAAGCTCGAGCTCGAGGCAAAGAAGCGCGCTGGGCAGCGAAGACAGCCAGTCCGAAGACTGTCTTCTATGATTCGTCGATCCTCTCGACCGACGGAGGTATCTCCGTGGACAACGAGGATGGGGAGCTTGAAGACGAGGGTACCTCTTTGTCCCAGTCATGTATCTTCAAGCCTGTGACTTGGACTCGCCGCGCCCGTGAAGATGAAGCGCCCGCGGAGCGTTAGAGATGCAGTGCCTTCCACATTGGAAACACCTACCATCGCCTCGGATCCGCCAGCTATTACGCCGGATCCGCCAGCGATTACGCCCGATCCGCCTGTTGTTCCGTCGGAGCAACGTGAAGCCCAGTGCACTGGCGATTCAGTGGATGGCGTCTGAGAGTGTTATCACAACACGGTACGGGTGCACGGTTCCTCCAAACTTGATACCGTTGTACGTCGACAGCAGAATTGTCGTCGACGCTGAAGCTGCGTCAAAGCACTTTGAGCCGATGACGAATCAAAGGTGAGATTATCATAACTCGCTTTTCCACGAGGTCCGGTACTGGAGCTCGAAGAAGACTTCGGGGCGAAGCAGGGTGCTCGAGTGACAGGCACTCTGTCAAAGCTGGAATCAATTTGTAGAAAAGTTCAACGAAGCCTCGACAGCTTATCATGATCGAGTCGCTTCAGCTCGCGAGCGCTTCGTGAAGTACACCGTTACTTTTGTCGTTCAACGCGTTCACGATGAACGCGAGTATTCCTCGCACAGTACCAGAGGACATTCATTGTTCGGACTGCTCTTCTGGTGCTCCCCGCATCAGCAAGAGATAACTTACCGGGTACACGACTAACCGTGTACCTGCAATCATTAAGGATCTGCGTTCTTGTGTAAACGCGTCAGCGACCTAGTGTTGTGCCTGAGCACAACACTCCGCGAAACACTGCGCCCCGCAGTGTTACGCCTACAGTCCATGGTGGACATCGTACGCCCTCACCATTTCCGAAACGTCCGTCATCAGGACGTTTCGGGAAACCACGTATCTCGAAGGTGACCCTATTGTCTCCAGCGAATACGAAAACGAACCGGACCTCTGTTCGTCTTCGGACTGGTATGGTCTACAATCCGATCCACCTAGCAGTGGATCGTACCGCGAAAAGAGTAATGCTTCTGTCGGCGGTGTTGGACGCTCATCATATACGCTCGCGTGGAGGCTCTTGAGAGCGTTCAGGCAGCTCCGATCGCGAAGCTGAAGAAGCAGCTGAGCTTGCAGAAGGCCTACGTGACCGAAGCTGCTCAGATCATCTCAAACATCCGTGTTGAGATGTCGGAACAAGTTCGCCTTTTTCGGGAGAAGGTGAAAACGCTTGACGAGAAGCTGAAGTCGCGCCGCGCGTTGCCTGTGGCGAGGTATCACGGCTAGATGACTCGGGCTGCACGTAGGGATTCGAGCGCCCAACGTAGAAGGTTGGGTGGAGTCTCATGTCGGAAGGTAGTTCCAACGTGTATGCAGTGCCATGTCGTTCAGCTACCATGAACGGGGCGATGAAGCGCGGAGCTAGCTTGCTTGCTCCGAATCCGGAAACTGCATGTGTACGCAAGTTTTGAGCAGCTAACAAAACCAATAAACCAACTTTGAATTCATTTGTGTTGCCCATGCCCACAATGTCTGCGTTAAACTTCTGCCTATCCACAAAGGCTGCAATTGCATCTTATACAAGCCTAACGATAGCTTGTCGTTCCTGGACAAAGTCCGTTACTTGAGAGGTGAACCCCGGGTCCAGCTCACTGACGATGTCCGCGTCTGTGCCCTGCCCAGACCCACCACTTCTGTTTGCATCAGTCCCAGACTGTGCGTGAGGCTTCTCAGTATCGATGCCAGTCATCAATACATCACTTACCTGTACAACCGGCCTGTGCATGAGTCTACGCTGTTTCTGCGCCCGCCCAGAGACGTTGTCCTTGGACGAAGTAGGTTTCGCCCGCTCGTTGCTCTTCACAGTGTCGGTGCCCGGCACTAACACGTCGCCTTGTCGTATGCGGGCCCTCGCTCTCGCACGTATTATCGCAGCTGATAGATGCGTATCAGCTGTATTCTGCGGTTGTGCGAGCGCAACCATATATCTTCTCCTACATAAGGAGAAAGCCACCGCCCCGAGCGTGCTCAGAAGGAGTGGATGCTGCATGGTGTTCACGAATAACGGTGTATGCCCAGGTGAGGCATGCACCGCGTTGTTGATGGTGAACTCAGTCATCGGAAAGTAATCGCTCCAGTCGTTCACAACTGGAGTGATTACTCGAGCAAATCCACGAGCATGCGGTTCACGCGTTCGGTTTGCCTGTCCGTCTGCGGATGATACCCAGTCGACATTGAGAACTGTGTTTCAAGAAGTGGAAACACTTCTTGCCACAAACGCGCCGTGAAGCGCGGATAGCGGTCTGGCACAAAGTCGCTGGGCATGTCATTGTGCTTGAACACCATGACGACGAACAGACGTGCCGTCTGTATGGAGGTCACCTCTGCTACGACTGCAACGAGATGCACCATCTTGCTGATGCGGTCAACAAAGACTACAATACCTTCCGCCTGGAATCGCGCGGAAGGCCAAACACGAAGTCCATCGAAACGGCCTCCCAACGCCCCGACGGAGTCGGTAGTGGTTGCAGTGGATCCCGCGAGTGATGTGCAGGTTTCACTCGCTAGCAAATATCGCAAGTACGTACGTTCTTGCGCACCCACTTGTAGTGGTGGTTGCAGTAGAAGCCTTTCGCGAGAAGAGAATACGTCTTCTCACATCCCGGATGTCCTACCTTGGGAGCATCATGATACTTGTACATGATCCTGCTGCACAGTTCAGAAAATTCGGCACGACAACGTGGTCCGCATTGGCGTCTACAGCGCTGTAAAACAGTAGACCGTCGTGCACACGATACCGCTCGAAGACGAGGGGCCAACTTCCTACGTGCTCGGAAGGAGCCGAGAGAAACTCGATCAGCTGTTTTGCGTCTGCGTCATGCGCATACGCGGCATTCACCTCGTCCAACAAGGACGACGACAGTGTATATATCCGAGCGACGCTAATCCGGTTGACGTCGACTGTCTTGGCAGCACAATCCGGTCGTCGCGACAACGCGTCCGCGACGATATTCAACCTTCCGGATTTGTACTCGACCCGGAAGTTGTACTCCGTGAAGAAGAACAACCAACTCGCCATTCGTTGCGAGATGTGCAGAGGCTTCACAGCCGTCCGTAACGACGCGTGGTCCGTATAGACCGCGAACAGCGTGTTGCCGAGTAAGTACACTCGGAACTTCGCGAGTGCGTACTTCATTGCAAGAAGTTTCTTGCCATGTACCGGATAGTTTTGTTCAGCTGGCTTTAGTGACGCGATTAGTAGTAGACGACTCGTGATCGAGTTGCATTACCTCACATCTGATCGCAAAATCGGATGCGTCACACACTACGTCAAAGGGACGATCCTGACCAGCTACAGCCAAGATCGTCGCTTCAGTCAAGCCCAGCTTGACTGCATTGAACGCCTGCAGACACTCAGCTATCCACTACCACGCAACTTCATTTTTCAGAAGCTGCGATAGCGGGCGAATCGTGCCTGCGTAGTTGTCCACGGAGTTGCACAAGTACGTGGTAAGGCCAAGAAACCGCCGCAGGTCCTTCACGTTGGATGGCGTAGGCCATTCATTGATCACTCGGACCTTCTCATGGTCAGGGAGTACACCATTCTTTCCAACAAGACACTCCAGCATGGGTATCTCGCTCGCACCGAAGATGCACTTCTTCAGGTTCGCATAGAGCTTGTGCTTGCTATGCAGTTCCCGGGGACACTCCTTGTGCATCTCAATGTCCGTCTTCTCGTTCACAGCCCGGCTGTGAACGTACACATCGTCGAAGTAGCTCGGTGTGAAATCGCGCACCGACCGCAATAGAGGCATCACGCATCTATTGAAGGTCACATGGGTGTTCTTCAGTCCTTGCGGCATAACTAGCCACTCCCAAAGCATACCGCTTGGAGTGCTTACCGCCGTGAGAGGGATATCACTCACACATATTGATCTGATAGAACCCGTCTCTCAGATCAAGAACACAGTAGATGGTGCTCTTGGACATCGAATCAATGATGACATCTTTTCGAGGTATCGGCATCTGTGCCGGTATCGTAGCATCGTTCAGCTTATTGTACGCATGAACAATGCGCCAACCACCCTGTGGCTTCTTGACACAGAACGTTAGTGCGCTGTGCGGGGGCCGACTTTGATTCCCGCACTTAGCCTGCCTTGCGACGGCTTTCAAAGAAGTCGTCGATCGTCTTCGCTCTATCCCGCGGCAATGGCCACTGCCTCGTTACGCAATACTTCGTCTCGTCACGAAATCAATCTCGTGCTGTATTCCCATGTCCTTCAGAAGTTCTGCAGGGATCTTATTCGGGAGCACATCTCTGTGCTCTCGCAGAATCTCGTAATATGGACTCGACTTCAGTGGGCCTAACCCTCCTCCTCGAAGCGTTCCTTCTTCGTCTTGGCACTGAGGGTATCATCACTCTCAGCGGCGCTTCCGGGGAAGAGTTAACTCAACTCAGTGGTTCGCTTGTCATTCTTTCGCGGTCGGAAGGAATGCATAGCTGTTCGATGCGTCCATCATACAGGTCTTTTGTGAAGCGCTTCCAGCTCATGACTGAAAGCGAGGTCAACTACGACGTGTCGGTCGGAGGGTTCTCCAACTCCATCTTCTTGTACTGATACCTAGCACAAGCTCGCGGCGAGACGTTCACCGTCTCGACGGCCACTGTCGGCTCTTGTGTCTGTCTGGCAGGCATGCCTTGAAGAGTCTCGATCCCGGCCCGAGTCTTGCTCAGCGGGTTGTGCTTGCGCCGTCGCTTCTTCTTGTGAATTGGGTCACTACACACGTGCGTGTACGACACCAGTACACTCAAGCCAAGCCTGCGCAAATTACGCGCTTCTCAGTCTTCACGATGGCACCCGTTGCCAATCGTACTTTTAACTGACTTCCAGGCACATGTTTCTTCTCGAAGGCCAACAACGTTAGACATTGCTGTCAACCAAAGTTGTTCAACGCGCCCGAGTCCACCAACACCCGAAGAGAGTCCGCTCTCTTCGTCATCGACTTTACCTTCAAGATGACAAGATTTGGCATGTCATCTTGTACTTCATAGTGATATTCCCTCTCATTAGGGGCTGCAGTCCTCAATACCGCGTGTCCGTTGTAGACACGCGTGACTGCATTACCAGTAGGACAACCCTTGCCTACTGATCCCTTGCGTTTTTTGTTCGACTGTGACGATACCCAGTATCGTCACGTCGACCTTGGCTTGCGTGTCCTGGTGCCGTACCCTCACGTGCTTAGTGACCCATGTTTCCGCATCGGAAGCATCGTACGTAGCTTCCCCTTTTCTACTGCTGTCCGACAGCTGATGAATACGAAAGCTCCATTGGTTCAGGACCTTCTGTCTTAACAACAGGCCGAGGCTGGAGTGGCACGTTCGCGTGCTGTTTAGCCTGTATCAGGCTAAACCCCTCTTGCATGGCGAGGGTAATCGCATCTTCGTGAGTACTCGGGTACTCTCGGAAGAGATATGTTTTCACAGGTCCATCCCTCAATCACTTCACGAACGTGACGATCTTTGTCGCCTCATCCATCGGGTCGGTCACGACGTTCGAGACCAAGTACCGAGCCCGTTGGGCGTAAGCATGTACATTTTGCTTACCCTGCTACAGGTCGAGAAACTCCGCTCTCGACCGGAACGAGTTCTGTGGAGGCTCAAACGCGAGTTTGAGCTCCTCCTTGACGGATTCGTACGTGCTGAAGCACGTAGAACCAGTGAGTCGGTGCCCGTAGGCCCAACCCCTCGCGCGTCCGCCAAGACAAGACATGAATAATGCGACTTTCTCCAATGGGTCGACGAGACGGAGAGCCATTACGACAGTGTCAAGTTCGACAAGCCAGCGGAGAAGGGTCTCGCCTTCTCTGCCCATGTAGATACAGACACGTAACTTGAGGTTTTCCTTCCGTGGTGTCTCCCCCGGAGACACTGGCTTCGCTGTAGCAAATTCGTGTTGTTCTCTTATGATGAACCCCTGCGTAACACCATGTTGCTCTGTCGGCGATAGCGTGCGCAGCATTGTCCCTACGGCCACCTCTCCAATGATTGTTGGTAGTCGTTGGAGCGCCTCCCACTCTGGGTCCGCCAGATGGGGGCAGTCTGTACGTGCCACATGCGTAGCAGACGTGCTCGGGCTTCTAACAAACGGCCCATCCATCGGGATATTCTCTTCCCTGTGTTCGTAACTCATCCGACCAAGGGAGTTGGTCGTTGGACGGACTATAAAGTGGTACCCAGGTGTAGTGGACCTAGTGCTCACTAGTTAGCTTACACGTGTGCACACGTGTAGGAGGACGCATAGGTGTTTCTAGCTTGCATAGCATACACACGAGGCGTGTGTACGGTAGGACAAGATAGGATCTAGATAGCTTAAAATAAGAATTGTATTGTGTTTTAAGGAGGTTCCTCTCTAAACAGTTTATCAAATATCTAAGGGACTGTCAGCGGATGGCTGAGAGTAATTCGCATCGCTGATTGGTAGAGGTGTGGGCACTCTACCAATAGGACCCCTTCAAATGCAGTCTTGGTGTGCGAATACACCAAGACGGGAAACCTCTAACTCTAACCGATTAGCGTTACGGTCAGAGTTTCGCGTAAACCCGTAACACACTTTCCCAACTCGCTTGTACATAATATACTTTTAAAATACTTACTAGTAATAGTAGTCTATCATCCGCGAAAAGGTTAGTGACGTAACACTTCTCTTACGTGTACATATTAACTGAAACCAAATGTACTAAAGCGTAACAACTTTATGTAAAGTTGTACATGACTATAAAATGGATTCGTAGACAGAACCCAGACAAAAGTCAGACATTCAAATTCAATAGTTTACGTTGGAAACCCTATCAAAAATAGCGCTGGTCCGGGTGCGCATGCACTACGAACAAATACATGGTGTTGTCTTCAGTTACCTGACAGTGAATTAATTCAACACAGCACCAGGTAGTTGGGTAGAGTGTCGTAGCGATAATC
>NBNE01000561.1:0-20448 GCA_002215365.1 Phytophthora megakarya
AGATCCCCAGTATGTGGTATCAAAATTCGTTCATCATGTTTTACTTGATGTTTTCCCCTCAAACGATGAAATGTGTTGTCAGGATCGAGAAGCTTGGTGGTGGGTGTAACAGCAACCTTGTTGATGGTGGTAGCATCTCTGGCAGCAGTATAATTAATACAGCTTGCAATGATGCCAATCACGAACAAGGCCCGTGAAAGAAAGAATCGCATTCTTGGTGGTCAATGAAGCTGCGGAGGGGAATTCTTGAATGGAGTGCACATAGTAGATATTATATCTGTTGGCCCAACACTGTTGGGCCATTCAAATTATACAGTAGTAAACGTCATTGAACGATTACCATTCGAAATTATTTCGCTGATGACCTTATCCTCTCAACCACGTTACCATTGCTCATGTGAAGTTACGTCCATTGGAAATTTACAATTTTCAGTTCAAACATTGTAAACGAGGCCATTGTATTAGCATGACTTTGAAGAACTTACTGCGATGCTCCATCAACTAACTGTTCCACAACTGGGAATTTGTACTGAAAGCTCACTATTCCTGATGGATGCGCTGTGGGTTCTTCAACATCACCAGTGAATTCTTGACCATTGAGCGACAAAACAACGTGTACCAGTTCATCAGAACGAACTGGTAGTTCTGGAAGTATGAATCCGACTGTATGAGCTGCTTCGTCGATTTCTACAGGCACCACCTACAAACAAAAGTGATCAAAGTCCGATGCAATACTGAAATCGACCATAGAAAACGTACCAGTGAGATGTTTGACTCGGCAGCTACGAGTTTAACGCACGCAGCTGGTGTTGCAATCATTTTGTCGACCGTCAGAGCCATCTTCGTACCAGGTTCCGCTTCATGTGGAGAAATTTCACTCATTTCCGGGACTGCAAAATATACGAATTTCAGGCCTCCCTCGGTGAAGTTTCTGCCGTCCAAAGACACAAAGACCTCGACTTCTTCTCGTGTTCCCAATATCATACCCTCCGTCATTGCAGTGACAGTGGCTGAATCGTTGTGGAACGGCAAAGATGGTGTTCGGAAGACTACCCGTCGGTTTGTCGAGTTTGCTTCACCGACCTCACCAGATTCCTCTGGTTGCAAGCAAATAGCAGGCACAGTCACAGTACTTTCTCTCCATTGCAATTTAACAACAGTGTCTTGTGTGTCAAAGTGGAAAAAGTCGGCAGCGACGGAAACTTGGGTTCCACCCGGAACCATTCCAACATTGGGGAACAGGCTCAACAAGCGTCCAGGAGCTACCATACTGAAAATTTGATCTGCTGTTAACGAACTTCTTCCTCCGAGTTGTAGTTGGGCTGGTAAGAAAGTTCTGCCGAAATTCACAGAGACTCGTAATTGAGACACAAACCCTGTCTTCATGTACGCTTTCCACCATTCACCGGACAAACCCTGAGCTTTTAGATGTGAAGGTGTTGTACATTGCCACATTCCAAGCCGTGGAATAGTACAAGTTAAGAAATTGCCTTCAATTCGTTCTATGAGGAGAGGAGAGGAAGCGCATGGGGCTTTGAGGATATCAAGCTCGTCATTTCCGGGTGGGAAGTGTACGATGGTCACTAATAGTTTAGCTACTTCTGGGGGTAAAAGGTTTTGTAGTTCCAGCGTGATCGTTTGAGGTAAGTCATTTGTAAGGAACGAGTTGGGACTAACACGCACTAATTGTCCATCATGGACCCAGATAACGTGAGGCATTGTGGGTTGCAACTCCTGTTGCTTTCGTGAGTGACTTTGGCTGTCGAGCTACCTCTGGAGGCAAGAGGTTTTGTAGCTCCAGTGTGATCGTCTGAGGTAAGTCATTTGTAAGGAACGAGTTGGGACTAACACGTACTAATTGCGCATCATGGACCCAGATAACGTGAGACATTGTGGGTTGCAACTCCTGTTGCTTTCGTGAGTGACTTTGGCTGTCGATAGAATTGTCATCGTGTTCAATTTCACTTTCATCGTTTGCTTTTGCAAGTGTTGAATCTACACAAACTGGAGCAAACGTAAAGCCTCCGTCGTACGAGATTTCAAGTGTGTACGGTGCAATACCCTCCCCGTCGGAAGGAAGAGCAGGCAAAATAAATCGTAGCGGTTGATTAGAAACATCAGACGGATCGCGCTCAGTTTCCTCATCAACGATCTCGGGGTGTTCGTCAAAAACTCCAACGGCTTTAGCTGTAGACTCGGAATTTGTTGTGGGCCCCAGTTGTCCACTGCCTGCGTCAATACGGGAACGGGTGAGTTGGATAACGGGATGCCTACAAATTTCGGGAAGGCTACCACAAAGTGATAGTGTTAATTCTTCTCCACCTGCGAATCGGGCATCGTACAGTGACACAGCTGCAACATGTGGACGCTTGAAGACCGTGAAAACTCGCCCATTCGAGGTGAAATGCTTCCCGTTCATTGAAACTTCGACGATAAACTCTCCTGACAAACGGAACTTCGGTACTTGACACACAATTTCTCCCGTGTCCTCACAAAATGTCCCCAGGGTGCCACGTAGTAGACGACCATCCGTCAATGGCACAAAACGCACTGTGATATTATCACTGGACCAGAATCCACTGCCATGTACCCGCAATTCGTAGCCACCTGTGTGTTCACCGCACTGTGGTGTTATTCCCGAGATATTCGTCGGTGCAAAAGCGAAGAGATTGCGATCAGCACAAACCACCGATTCGACAAAAGCAGATTTCAAATAATCCACACGTCTTGGCACAAACTCGCAGTTCTGATGATGCGGGTTTCCAGAACTTTTCCCGTGACCCAATTTGCCATAACTTCCATTCCCCCACGTGTAAAGTTCATGGTCAGTTGTAATGGAGGCTGAGTAGCTTCCTCCAGCAAAAACTTTCGCCCATTTGATGGAATTGTCACTTGCAACAAGTTGAGGAAGTGCTTTGCCACCTTTAACGTCTGCTTCTCCTCTTCCAGAGTTCCCGCCGTGGCCGAGTTGACCAAAAGTATTAAGCCCCCATGAAAAAACGTCACCTGCACTTGTTAACGCCAAAATGTGCTCGAAACCACATGCGATACCAACAAAAGGTTCTCCACTAGATCCCTTGTCAAGGATCAAGTTGAGCCCATTGGAAGTGAATCGAGATTTCTTGGAAACACTGGAAGGTGGTCGAAGTGAGCTACCGCCAAGAAGATAAACGCTACCATCAGCGAGCAAAGTGGCTGTAAATGTATTTCCGCAGCAAGCAGACATAACGCGAGGTTTGCCGAGGAAGAACCCCACGTATTTCGGCCACGCACAGATTCCATTTAGTGCGGTATTTATCTCTTTCGGAAGTGTCTTGAGAACGTGGCCAAGTTGTCCCTCAAAATTCCGCCCCCAAGTGTAAATATCTCCTTTATCTGTGACAGCAACCGAATGGTGTTCACCACACGCTACTTGAGTGAAGAACAGCTCCGGTGCAGTTACTACTCGATGGGCGATTCCTGTAGCTGTTGGTGAAGTGGAATTTGAAGTTGCTGGTAATTTGCTTAAAGACTTTGTCGACTTGGATCGAAATTTCTCGATCTCATCCACTTCAGGGACTGGTGTCTGTACACGACGCATATTCGACATGCCAAGTTGATGTCCAAGTTCACTACAAGACAATTCCGCACCAGGTCGACCCCACGAAAAAAGTTGTCCGTCTAAGGACAACGCAACTCGATGATTTTTTCCAACTGCAACGTGATGAACCTTGGTATCCTGCAGTCCTTCGGCTACCAACTGCTTCTCTAAAACTGCTTCGTCATCTTTCTCGCCGTTGACGGACCATTGAAGTTCCCACGCATGGAGCAAACGTGATGAACCTTGGTATCCTGCAGTCCTTCGGCTACCAACTGTTTCTCTAAAACTGCTTCGTCATCTTTCTCGCCGTTGACGGACCATTCAAGTTCCCACGCATGGAGCAACGCAGCAAACCGGTCGTAAGCGCCACAAATTCCTCTCACTTTTCGTCCCAACAGATTCTCTGCAATAGAAATTCTGCCATCCGTCTGCTCTCCACAAACGTACAAAATCCCCAAGTTGCCTTCCATCCCTTGCGGTGGTGCTCGCGTAGACGTCATACCCGTCATTTCAGCTAAAATTCAAGTTAGTTACATGAACGCAACGAGAATAAACACCAAGAAACGGATATTGAAAGAAATCAATGCACTAACAACACTAATGACACAGCTTGATAACAAGTAAAAAGTATGAACACAGCATCTGCCACTGCAACTCGTGTAGCCATCTCAATCAAGATGGCTACATGTTCGAGTTTCAACCAATCAGAACAACTATCCGGACCAAGTAGCCAGTGTAACGGTTGTCAAAGTCTCCATTAACGCCATGCTCCTTCCGTTGTTGTTGCTGGCGTCTGCTTCGTTCTCCTGGGCGCGACCTGCCGCTTGCAATATCGACGGAGTTCAGATTGATCATGGCAGTGCCAAGTACGTAATGGGTCGTGCACATCGACCCGGCAGCATCTACGCTCGATGTTTGTATGGGGCGGCGACCTGCTTCGAGGATCGTGGACTGGTGGACGCGCCGGAGTGGATCAACAGCAGACAAGTGGATTGCTTCGAGGCCTCGGAACGGAGACGACTGGGTGTAGCCATCATTTTAGAGGAGGATATCTGGCCCGATCACATTGTGTGGTACCGTATCAACGGCTCCTTCTCCGACCACGAGCTGAAGGTCATCAACACAGCGGTGGATCTCTACAGTAAAGCAGATGTGAATGTGACGCTGGAGGAGTGTGATCCAGTCTCCAAATGCAAAGGAAAGTATGTGAGTATTGAGCAGAATGAGGACGCGTGCTACGGCATGGTGGGCTACGTGGACGACGGTAAGCCGCAGATCATGAACCTTGGTGAAAGTTGCTTCGCTGGAGGACCAGGCAATGTTGTCCACGAAATTGGCCACGCTATGGGGTTGTACCATGAACATACACACCCGGATAGAGAAGTGATCATACTGACAGACCAAAATCTGCCTGTGTCGGCGGAAAACTACGCCAAGAAGACGAATAAAGAGGCGACGCTGAAGCCGTATGACCCCAAGTCCATCATGCACTATGGACGCACTGCTGGTCTCTGCTTTCCCAAGGCCCAGTACCCACTCAAGTCGTTCTGCGATATTGAGACTGTTAAGAACTGTGTTCAACCAGTGGAACAACACTGCAATTCGAGTCGAGACTCCGAGATTGGAACACGTGCAGTGCTTAGCGCTGGAGATATCTACACTCTCCGCGCTCTCTATGGCAGCAAGGACAATGCGAAGGTAGCTGATGTGAAAATTCCGACAGTGGCTTCGTCCACCGCTGGCAGTGTTGGAGCTCCGGATTCCATCTCGGACATGATCAAACACACGTCAAAGCCGGCAAAAACCAAGACTACGGAAGCGAGATCCTCACTTACGCAAACGGAGTCTAAGACAGACCCAGACTACAAACCTGGAGATGTCCACGGAGAAGGAAACAGTGGGTCCGGATCTGTTGCGGAATTGCTGGAGTGGTGGGAAAACTTAGAGAATACGATTCAGATCCAAAAGAAAAAGGCTGCTTCGTGAAAGAGGTCCTTCATTGCGGAAGCTCCGCACTAGAAATCAATTTGTTTAGTTGTACCAGTCATTTTACAAATAAATTAGGTGTTGCGTGTTGTTGTAGTACTTGTGGTAGAAGCTCTCCGGTTACTTTAAGCAGATACTCTGATCATATAGCAAGGTAAATAAGTAGCATAACTTGTTAACATTCTCCAATACAGCACAGGTAACGAGTTTTTTCCTTGCGAGAGCAGGTGGGTGGTCATACGATCACAACGAATATTTCTGTATAGTTCTTCATTCGGAAACAAAATTGTAGCAGACGTTGCTCTGATAACTGTTGTGCCTCAGGTGTAATTTATGACATTCACGCGCAACGAACTCATGCGATTGAGTCGTACGATCGAGGACGGGCGCTCACTCTGCGATCGTCTGCAACGGATGAAAAATCTCCCTTATGGCAACGCTTTCTTTCATCCTAACATAGTTTTCGCAACAATGACAAATGATAAGGAACAATTGGTATGGCGCTATAAGTATTATAATACATGTACCTCATGGAGGTAACCTCAATGCAGTTGAGCCTGTCCTTTTGAAAGTCAGAGATTCGGAATCGGACCGCTTCAACTTGACAGGCTTGTATTTGAATCAGTCGTTTACTTGGTGTTTGTATGCGTCTACTATTGGGAGCGTTTTCTGACTCGAAAACTATTCGGTTCACTCATTCAACGAAAGTCTCATGTCAAGAGTTCCTAGTCGTCCAAGCTAGAACACTTAATGCCTCATATTACCATTATGAGAAGAATATTTGTTTGATCTGGTGCTACGTTGTCTACGAGCAAATATCTACATACTGTACTACAAAGGAAGCAGTTAGAAATCTCCTGATCAGCTGAAGCTTGATGTGCTGCGTGTTGGTGCTGATCAGCGGCTGAAGATGCGCCGTGTTTGAAGGTTTTACCGCACAGAGACCAGCGTTCGTGTGTTAAAACAGTCGTCGTCGATCCTTTGTCTCGCCAGTGCAGCCCTGCATTGCTGAAACGTCAACGTCAGTGGAGATTCAAAGCGAGTTGCTGACCGCTGACAACCAAAGCGTGGCTACTTCAGATCCTAGCGGTTGATCCCACATGGGACGTCAGCTCTATTATTCACCGCTCGAGACTCTAGTCGAGTCCCAAGACGGTCTCATGGCCTGTCATTCCTGGATTCGCTTCCTCACGACCAACTAGAAAATCCCATTCGAAATGGTCCGTGTGTTCGCTGTTGCTGCGTTGTCTGCATCTCTCTTGGCCTCTTGTGCTAAAGCCAGCAACTTCTTCCTCGCTGCTGAAGCTCCGGACTACAACAACGAAGTGGTTGGCAACTTACTCGCCAATGTGAGTGCTGTGCGTGGCGACGGTGAAGCGTACGCCGTTTTCGATTGGGACAACACGTGCATGTTCGGAGACATCTCGTACACGTCGGTCTTCTACCAGGTGGACAACCTCAACTTCCGCTTCACTCCTGAGAACTTTGAGTCGATCTTTTCGCTGGGCTACAACGCAAGCAGCAGTGACATTTGTCTAGTTAACGGCACCAACTCGGTGTTGGGCCAAGACGTGAACGGTACCGATGTGACTCTGGCCACAGCTTTAGCTGAGACGGCCAAGGACTACAAGGTGCTGTACGACGCCTACGTCGCTCCCACGTACAACTTGAGCAGCAACGTCCAACAATCGAACGTCACGCTGGACGAGATCAAGGAGACAGCCGAGTACCAGAACTTCCGTGCCAAGATCGGCTTCCTCCTGTACGGACTCGAAGCGATGGACGGTGGTGATGCCCACAACGCAACAGTCGAACGTCACGCTGGACGAGATTAAGGAGACAGCCGAGTACCAGAACTTCCGTGCCAAGATCGGTTTCCTCCTGTACGGACTCGAAGCGATGGACGGTGGTGATGCCCACAACGAGTGCAACCAGAAAATCGCCATGACGGTGTTCCCTCACCTGTTGGTTGGGATGAACGTGGACGAGATCAAGACGCTTATCCGGTCGAGCATCCGCTGGAACTTGGGCCAGGCGCTGGAAGAGCCTACCTACACGTCGACGGGTGCTCTCCAAGTCGAGGGCTCGTACACTAAGGGTCTGCGCTTCTTCAACGGCCAGGAATCGACCATGCGAGCTCTTCGTGCTGCGGGTGTGGATGTGTACATCATCAGTGCGTCACCCCAGCTCTACGCTGCTGAAGCCGGCAACCTCTTCGGATTGGGCAACATGGTGCCGAATGACAACGTGTACGGCGTCCGCTTCAAAACGGACGACGCTGGGTTGTTCACTGGCGAACTCATTGATAACTACCCCATCACATGGGGTCCCGGCAAGGCGAAGATTGTGACCAGCATCCTCGAACCGATCCACCAAGGCGCTCCTCCTATTTACGCGTCAGGTGACTCGGACGGTGACTGTGATATGATGGACACGGTTCGCGACGGTGTTGTCGACACCAACAACCGCCTCAAGGGCAATTCTACCTGCATCAACGGATTCTACGTCAAGGCTTGCGAGTACTTTGGTTCTACCGAGCCTAGTACCAACAATGCGTACTTGTTGCAGGGTCAGGACCAGGTCATCGGTACGTGGATCACGTCGGGCTTCAGTACGGAAGACGGTGTCACGTACGAATCGGCTGTGGACTCGTACAACGGTTGCGCCCAGTACCAGTTCCTCGACCTGTAAGTTATGAGCGAAGTTCGGCCAACCTAAAGCATCATAACACAGTTTTGAGTTATGTTCATACTTCTTAGATGGGAACTACATAAGGGTAGATACAAATTGCTGTTGGTATCACTTTGTACTTCACTGCGAAGGAAAAGTCTAAGCGATATAGAAATCGATCACCGTAAAAACCAATGCAAAGGGTGGAGCCGTCGGCAACGCTGAGCATTCGTCAGACAATCGTTTGCATCTCTACACCAAGTCTCGTCCTAGCGTTCACTCCTTCAACGACTGCTCTGTGCGTGAAAACCACGTGGACAACTCACTGCGACCACTTCTCGCTTTCAGACGCTCGAACTGGAACGAGCATGCAAGGATCCTAATTGATTCTAGCTCATACTGCTACGAATGATAGGATTTACACCTTCACTTGTATTGCTCCTAACAGTAAAATACATTTTTGATAAAGCACTGCCTTCGATAACTTCGACAACTTGTCCTCTTCGCCACCAACTTGCAGTCGCAGCACCCAATCTGCAGACGAATCGAAGAAACCAGGATGTGCGCGACTGGAAAGATTCAGTTAGATCACTCTGATTACACCTTCACTTGTATTGCTCCTAACAGTAAAATACATTTTTGATAAAGCAGTGACTTCGATAACTTCGACAACTTGTCCTCTTCGCCGCCAACTTGCAGTCGCAGCAGCCAATCTGCAGAGGAATCGAAGAAACCAGGATGTGCGCGACTGGAAAGATTCAGCTAGATCACTCTGCGTGAGTCACAATGTGAACCACAGTTCAAATCGAAGCGGATACAGCAACCCGCTACGGATTTCCAGCAGTTCCCACGTCCCTGTGGAGTCCTGCATGGCGTATCCTCTAGCCTAGAGGCTCTAGGTAACCCTCGATGGTAAAATTCACCCGCTCATCGTGGTGAGCTAGCCATTTCCCAATTCGATTCATCGAGTTCTCAACAAGTTTTCGTCATGAACCTTCGGGGATTCCTCATCGTCGTTGGTGTCGCCATTTCGACCGTCGCCCAGGCTGAAACCATCGACCACGACCAAGTTGTGCCATTTGCTCAACCAGAAGCTACTACGATCTCCCAGAAAGCTGCCGTGAAATTCAAGCCCCAGATCCACATCACCAATGGATGTCACCCGTATCCTGCAGTGAACGAAGCAGGACAGACCAGTGGCGGACTCAAACCCACTGGAGCTCCTAGTAGTTCGTGCAAGGGCTCTGGTTGGGGCTCACAAGTCTATGGTCGATCAACCTGGTACAGTGGCAAGTGGGCTATCATGTACTCCTGGTACTTCCCCAAAGACTCTCCGTCGACGGGACTTGGTCACCGTCATGATTGGGAGCACGTCGTAGTGTGGATCGACAACCCCGACGTTGAAACCCCAACGATTCTGGCCGCTTGTCCATCAGCCCACAGCGGATACTCGAAATACATGCCTCCTAGTTCGGACTCGGTGGACGGCAGCAGTGTCAAGGTGAACTATGAAAGTCACTGGCCGATCAATCACGCGCTCGATACGACCTCGAAGGGTGGAGATTTCGAAGACCTTATCATGTGGGACCAACTATCGGACGCAGCTCGGTATGCACTGAACACGACGGACTTTGGAAAGGCAAATGTACCGATGAATGATGGCAACTTCCTCACGAAACTAGGCAACGCCTGGCCATTCTAGAGTCGCGGTTGGTCAATGTTGTTGTATTTCGAAGTACTGGTAGTGTTAATACCTAAGAATGGTCCCTAGCTTCCCTACAATTGACGTTTTGGTACCTACATAGAGTAATGCCATCGGATACATGTAGCAAATCAAAGCACTTCGCAAAGACGAACGTTGTTGTCTAGATCATCATTGTAGGATTAGTCCTCTGAGGTGTCTAGATAATTACATCGCATAAACTTTGGCGCTCACATCGTACGTGGGCAATTGCCTTTCACAACATTTTGCAATTATCCACCGAGACAACACCAACTCGACAGACTGTAGCATGCAGCTTCGATTGTCCGAGACAATCGCACTGGCCGTTTTTGTCATCTTTTCCAGGCCTCCCGCGGTTGCCAAACAATTGAATACCCGACAGACTTCGTTGGTTTCAGACGACGGTTGTACAAATTGCAATTTCAAGGGTACTACCATGTCATCATTCAAGGAAAATGAACCAAGAAACTCAGACTTCGAAGCCAGGGGAGCTGTACCGTTCGCATCACTTTCTAAAAACCAAGCTATCGTCAAAAACGTCGAGGCTCTCCAGAAAACCCCCAAGCAACTCAAAGCGTTGGAACTCTTGGCAGCATCGAAGCTACCTACAAAAGAAGCCGAGCGGATTCGGTCTATCAATCTCAAGTATAGCCGAACCAACAAATCGTCACTCAAACTCCATCCGCTTGTGAAGTTCCTACTGGTTTCAGGCATTTCATTAGCGACTATTACCCTAATGATACACATCAGTCGTCCGTCATGGGCAAAGAGGTAGAAACGACTATCCAGCGAAGCTGAAGTGGCAAGAATGTAAATGAAACGAGATATTCTTACGTTTAACTGTCGTTAATAATTCACCTTTGTGACCGGTCGTCATTCCTAACCTCCGGAGTATTTGTAAACAACCAACAGTGTAAAGTTGCCACGGTATCGATAAGGCGTTTGATAACAAAACTCGGATATTTGTTGGTAAAACCCCGTAGTTTTGTTTCCAAGAATTCCTGTTCATTATCGATTTAAACGATTCGTTTATAGTATCACAATCACAACTGCAATTCCGATTCCGAATTATATCGTGCTAAGCTATGCCTTGGTTTATATCGCCACGTGTACAGACACTTGAACCGCTAGACTTTAGTACAGTGGATAAACCCACCGAGCGACAGCACTCATTTTTGCTCGGCATTGCACTGATAGCCCCGCTTGTGGGGCTCTGTTATGCTTGCCAATTGTAGTGGATCCATGATCAGCCAGCTCCAGCTTGCTGCAATTGTTGAACATAAGTTGCAGTGCGCCTGAACGGCTGCACCGGCGTATCGACAATGCTGTCTACATGTTGATGTGCATCATGACAACGATGTCGACATCACGACAAGGCTGATGACACGAACAGCGTCCAACCAACCGAGTTGAACGCCAGGAGCGCCTCCGACACCAACTAGAGTAGCAAGTACATGTAGCAGAGAGACTCACTTTACCTTTTGCCAAGGGAAATAAACTTCGGTATACCTTCAGGGAGCTTCGCCGGCTTCCCCATTTCTGTCTTCATTCCTGTAGACACTACACCAATACAATACCAGTACGCACTCAATTTGTCTGGGTGAACATTATCGGATTACAGAATCGTATGTCGCTGCGGTGCCTGGATAAGTACGTAGCATAATCTTTGAGAATTTCGTCGTGCAAGGGCTTCTTCACAACACATTTTACAACCGTCTTCCTAGTCATCACCAGTGCAATATCAACGCACTATTTCGAAGCAGAATGAAGTTCCGATTGTTGGTGTTTATTGCACTTGTTACATTAGTCACCTACTCCAAGCACCTCGTGGTAGCCAAAGAGTTCAACACCCCGTCGACCTCGCTGGATACCGACAATCACAAGGAAAAAAAACCCGCAAGCTCAGAATCGGAAGCCAGGGCAGCGTTGTCGTTGAAATCATTTTTCAAAAGCCGAGCTATCACCAAAAACGTCGAGGCGCTTGAGAAAATCCCAAGAAACTCAAAGCGTTGGAAGTTAAGGCAGCCTCCAAGCTGCCTGCAAAAGATCTAAAGCAGCTTCGGGCTATGAAGTTCGATGGAACAGATAAAATGTTTTACAAGTTTTACAAGTTTGTGGTATATCTCGTGATGATGGGTTCCCAATCACGGTAATTAGCCTTTTTGTTGCATTAGTAGTGACGACGATCCAAGGTTCTCGTACGGCAAATCGATAGAGCGCACCACGGAGGGTTTCATTAAAAATGAGCAATACTGCTACCAACTCTTTTCATAGTGTTTGCACAGCATTGGCCAATAGTTCCATCGTTATTAGGCGACAATCAGGGCTGTGACAATATAGATTGTTTTTATTGTATGTAATTTCAGGACAATCAATAATTGCAATCTTAACAATCTACATCCTTGATATTGCAATATATTGGCTGACCTACGCTTTGTAACGCGTTTAGACCCACACGTTTGGGTTTGGTCGTCACAGCGCCGATCCAGTCCAAGATCCTACAGGCCGTCGCTGCTGGAACTTCCAACAATGCGCCAGTGCGTGCCAATTAGACAGCACACATACCAGGTATTTATTTCCGTCCAAATTCAAATGTACTAGCTTGACTAGCTAGCACACACTAACAACGCAATAAACACTTCCTTCACGTCCACCAAGAGTTCCAGCGTAACCACACTTAGCCACTCGAGCCTCTACGTCTCAGGTGCCCGTCCTTACGTCGCAGCCGTCGGTGGACGCGGAAACCGAGTGTCTCCTGTCCTTCGCTCCCGCCGTCCGCTCTTCAAGCGTCTACTACTCCGTCAGCGCTCTCGCTGTTCCGTCGTCCACCGTCCAAAGTTGTGCATCTACCGCCGACGCCCGTTCGCCAAAGTACGCGCACTCACTGGTGCCGCACCACAAGGACTTGCTCCCAAGCCCACCAATACCAGCGTGTCAAGTCGATCTGTGATCGACTTCGCCAATTTCAGAGTGAACCCGTGTCCGAGCTTTGCCCACCGTTTATGAAACACTTTCCTGACTGCAAGCCGATCGTGGATTGCGTGGGTTCACTTTTCAAACCTTCAACTTCAACCGTCGCGTACATACGGGAATCCATTTCCACTGTCCCATACGTAGTACTAGTCGCGTCTGCCGCAGTCCTGTTACAGCTACTTTGTCCACGTTGTTGCCTTTTGACCGTTGGATTGCTTTTGACACACCCACCAGCGTGACAACATCCCAGTTAACTTCGAGCGTTTCATGGCCATGCGCTTTCGCAGGTAGGCTACAGTGCTTTTTACGGTGGAAAAGAACCGCTCCGCAACTACAAACCTAGGAGGAATTCAGCTAGCGTCGACCAATTTCGACTGCGGACTGCTTCGGTTGCAGGTTTTCTTGTTGATCATTGCATCCAGCACAGCACCAGCATGCTTCCGCGTCTTGGTCTTCTTCGTGGTTTGTAATCACAACCGGGCTGTATAAGCTTGGCGATTCGCTTGATAGATTTTAGCTTTCTCATAAGAGCGCTTATCTTCTTGATGAACGTTATGTGAGGTTCCAGACGAACCCCCTGGCCAAGTTGAATCGATGCGCAGTACAATTTTGGCACCCAACTCGACGGGAAATTGCCTTATTGGTCACCGTATTGTTAACTACGACGGCTACCATATCATCAAGACGGAGGTCATACTGAGTTAAAACCAGGTCAAAAACGTCCATATGCTCACAGGCAGTCATCGACCTTTCGTCTTTTAATGGTGCGCTTCGAGTCGTCTGGTTGGTGCAACTGAATACGGTCTGAGTAGCTCCACAACAATATTGAGATTGTGATTGTCGATTGAAATCTCCTCACAATCAATTATTGTGATTGAAAATCGTAACAATCTCACTCTCACATTTTTTCACAGCCCTGGGCGACAATATCAACAGGAAAAATCTCTTAACTCATTTCCAAACTCTTCTGATGATGAACTTTCACATGCTTTTTCTCATTATTACTGTAGCGGTAGGAGCGTTGGCAAAGTGCAACCGTTTCCCAGCCGAACCTGTTACGTTTTCCGAGAAGGCTGCCATGAATTACAAACTAAGTCTTCGAATCGAAGCAGTGTGCCATTCATACTGTATCCTGCCATGGATTCTGCGGGACTGGGACTGACGATAAATCTTGGACTGGGTCAACCTTGGGTTTGCAATTGTACGACCGATCGGCACAACAATTGGTAGGCCGTCATGTAAGCTTCGTATTTCTTCAAATACATTCCGAAAACGCTTTTCACGAAGTGGTGAAGCGATGACAGGGTGAATTTTGTTGTGTTGCTGAGCAGCGCTGCAGTGGTAATCTCAATGATCGGGGTGTAGCCTTCGTCGGTCGCAAAAGGTTCCTACTTGATGTTTGTATTTTCTCCATTGGATGGACTACTAGTCACGAGCGTCGTGATCGAGTATGCGGTTGATGCTACTGCAGTAAACGACTAAGTAACCACACTGTGATCGTGGGCTCCACCTCGCCATACGGTGAATTCCTTAGCCTCATCAATTGGGCGCAACTTACGGAAGCAGCAACTTGACGAAGCACTTTCTAGTGTGATCGTATGTCTCCTTCAAACCTTCAATACGGGATTGGAACCTTCCCACACTGGTCTGACACGATGTCGGTGAAAACGTTTCGTGTAGGAGATGAATAGCGTAGCCAGAATCGGAAGGTCAGCCAGGATCTAGGGACCTTCAGAATTTGGACGCTCAGAATGACAAGTCGCCCTGAATGAACGTGTGTCCTCGTGTTATTTCTGTCGGTTCGACTGATTCGGCAAAACAGTTATTTCACCGATGAGTTGTTCAGGATTAATGTGTTCCAGGACGCGAGGTGCTACCGACAATTCAGGATCGGGCACTGGTCACAACTGGAGTAGAACACGAGGAAGCGCTCAACCTAGATTAACCTAAATATACAGAGTCCAATATACGTCACTAATATGTAGCCGTTCTTTTCTTTCGGACCCTCGAACAGTGGATCTTCTCACCAGTCTCATTTAGCGTTTCGCACCCAGGATATTGGTCAATACTGGATGCACTCTTTCTCCCACGCATCACCCTGAAATCCAGGGACTTCTTAACAATCAAATACACTTCCTTTCACTACACTTCTTAGTAATCTCAATACAAAATCCAAGGGGATGCTCACTAGTAATCCTCCTGAATTGCAGTCGTTAATATGAAATGCGGATACTCATTTACTGGGATACCCTGCAACTGGAATATGGAATAGTCAGGATCAACCCAAGCCGCACGATCGGTCTTGGTCTCCTGCTAACTGGAACTTGAAACTTGTTGAGAGTCTACACAACGTACTCGTGTGTCAATGTGGCCTTAGCGGGCCTCAGCTCGGGCTCCTCATCGCGTTCAGTAAGGCAGCTTATTATCACTTAACTCTTCCTTGGCAAATTGAACTCTATTTAAATCTTAACGTCTTACGGTCTTCTGTCTTCTCTTGGTCTTCTTCTTGGTTCCCTTGTACACACATCAATGATGACGGTATTTGTAAATCCTGATCTCTTGACTTCAGTATGGTGAGGTTAATTCACGGGTACACACTTCACATGTTGACGTTTCCCGCAGACCTTGCGTGTCAGTTGATGTCGGTACGTCGTGACGAACTGGATTATACGGACCTCAATCCTGAATGTCTATATCCTGGGTGGTTTCATCCTGGATGACCGAGACATCTAGTGTCTTGTAATCACTCCACAAACGATACCCAGGCGTGGTGGAGTGGATCGGAAATTCCAGGTGAATAAGATTGATTGATTGACGGAAAGGCAACAAAGGGCATTATCCGGAACAATGACTAAGTATCCGGGTCTGGCTGATCCGGATCCTTCATGAGGATTGATGAATAGTGGTGAGCATGGATGTGTGGAGATATATATCTGGAAGATATGGACATGAAAGTGCCACCGAGGATCCGGTATGGGAAAGCTCGGATCCGCGAGTGGGGAAAGTTTTCGGGTACCAAGAACGTTTGCGGGTACACGAAGCCGGACCCGCAGTGAAGTATCAAGACGCGCCGGGTCCTGAATATATATGTACTGAGGAAATTCTGGGGACTACGGATCACGAGGGTTGATGGTGATCAAGGAAGATCAAGTGGGGATCCGGACCCGGCGGATCCGCAATTGGAGTGTCGACCTCAGATGGTTACGCGCAGATCCTGAAGGATAGCAGCTGCTCCCATAGAACCTCTACAGCGCAGCTGTAGAGGTAAGACAGGCTACGGTATACGACTTAGGAATAACGGAGAATCGAATTTGCATCATTGGGCACAAGTGGCTGGTTTCTTTATTTGATCCACACTTAGTTTTTACGGATACCTCCGACCGGGATATTATATTGGCCCTACGAGGTGACCGCGTACTTAGAACATAGGATCTAGCGTTAGGTTGGATAACCGGATAATATATTGGCCAGATCCGACTACCTAGTGACTTATTCTATACGTGCAAGCTCCGGATCCACGACATTTATTGCTTGGTCGTCGATCCTTCGATCTCTCAACAACAACTCAAGATCCAGTCATCGGAGACTGCAAGCAAGTAAAGGGATCCCAATATCATGAACAACAAAGGCCTCAAGGACAACACACCATGGCAACCCAACACGGCCCGGATCAAGATTTGATCTACACTCGAATATTCGTGTAGACCCCGGATCCCCGTAACCGACAGCAGAGCGAAGACTTCCGCGCTGTTAATCACACCCCTGCGTCTCGCCAAGGCGCTCGATCTTCATTCACTTGGTCAATCTCCTTCAGTTACCGGAGGAGCAAAATCCAGCCCTACGGACGGGTAGGAAGTTCAGCTGATCACGGATCGTAGGAGTACCCCCTCCTTTAGTCGTGTCCTGGGCACAGTGGCAAGCCGGATCCAGCATCTTCGCAGATTTTTCTGATCCCGCTCCACCACACAGGCATGTCTGTACTTGGTCCCCTAGGGTGACCTCCTGTCGATCCTGGATGTCCTTCGCCATTGGAGTTAATCCTGGTTGCCAATCGTCATACGTCACGCAGTGTGTCATCAGAGCGCTTGCTGACACATTCACAGTTGGGATTGGCAGCTATACCACCAGGGTGGTTTAAGTCAGGACAGGTGGCTATCCGAGATACGTTCTTCAGGGCGCTTCTCTACTTTTTTGGTTCACCTGTCGTCCGGAAATCAGCAGCTCGGACTGAGTGATTCATTTCATCCAGGATGGTTCTGAATCCTGGATGATATCTTATCCTGGATGACCACTTCCGAACCTATGGTCCCTTCTTGACCGCACACCTGCTAGCTCCATTTCCATCCAGAACAGTATTTGTCCATGTCTCATGCAGACGCCAGATCTGAACTCATTGTCCTCCACCATGTTCCTCTATCACATTCATCCACCTCTCAAAATTGCAATCCGCATCACCACAACCGCCCCTCTGTTCAGCATCTTTCACAGAGGAAATCACCACCGAGGTGAACGATCATGACCAGACTACATCCACATCCGACCAATCCAGAACAGTCCTTCATCCTGAACGACCTGCCCGTTGCACTACCGCAACTCGCGTCTTTTCTTTGCCCTTTCGCTTGGCTTCCAAGTCAAATTCTGTCATGGCGTGGCCGCCCCAGGTATTTCTCCTCACAACGCGAAATCTCTTCAGCCTAACAACTTGCTTCCTTTTCGAGTGCACCAATGTTCTTCCGGCAACTAATCCGTCTCCCAGCGCAACTCCCGTCGGCCCCAGTGAAGTGGCCAACTCGGCGGGCGCCAATGCGTCTGGTGCCAGCACGGATACGTGTGGCGGCCAGGGCGACCTGCATCCGGTATTCTCCGCGGGGTCAGCATCACAAGGCGCCTCTCTAGAACAACCTCGTTCTCCACCACACCAGGATCCTGCTGGTCGCACGGTCGACTCTGATGAGCCGATGCTTGAAGGGGCGACTCGACTGCAGACACGCTGGACATAAACGCACGCCTGGATATAGCTTCGCGCGTCATCGACCGCTTTCAAGCAGCTGCACATCGCCACTCTCTTGCGTTGTCGGCGAAAACTCGATCGGTGATGGTCCCAGAGGTAGTACCGGCCGGTTTCTCTCGTTCCGCGACTCACAGTTCATTCGATCACGCATTTTTGTGGGCATGCCCGCGTGATCACAGCATCATACCGAGACCAAGTACACCCGAGATGGTTACGATAGTCTCGAAGTGGTGCAATGTGTACCGCAATCGACCTCCAGGGTGCTGCTCGCGGTTGAGTTCCGCGTTCATCAAGTGGTCGTCATCGTTCGAAACTGGGTGCGTAACCGAGCGTTCTGTGCAGCTCTCGTCGTGTTCATTGAGTTGCGTGTGCGGCACTTAGTACGACACCGACGACTGCAGCAGTTCCTAGCGCATATTCTCATTCACTGGTTGGCTAAGGTACCTTCAATGGACGGAAACTCGCAGTTTGCCAACGCGGTCTCTTCCCAACGCTAAGGACGTCACTCCCTTGATCAGAAGCTGTCGGATTCAACGTCTTTGGGGACATATAGCGGGCGCAAGTGAATGGCGATCGTGCACCTTGCTTTGTTGTTGTTGCTGCAGCTTCTCCTCCTCGAGCTCGTCCATGGCGCCGCTGAGGATGAGTTTGCGAACGATGACGCTGGTCTCCTCTGTACTGAGAGACGCACTGTGTGCGTGGCTATTGTGATCGCGAATGGCCTGCGCCACTTCCTCCCGCGATGCATTGAGAAAGTGTAGTAGTGCGACCCCAGAGATAAACCAAAACCGGTACGTACCGGAAAGTAAAATCCCTTCGTAAAAATCTACCGATACAACGCAATAGCGAAGGCCCGGGATTCTCGCAGATTTCTACCACGGATTTACCGGTATACTAGTATTAAATAACGTTACCGGTAATTTAATCATTTAATTGACTAAACGATTTGTCAAAAAACGACGAACCATAAGGCCTACCCACATTCAACGCCACACATCGATAATGCTCCGGTTGTTGCGCGCCTCGGCCCTGCGTCCTCGCGCGTGCCTGTTGCAGACGCGCTGCATCTCGACCAACTTCGATGCGCGTCCGCGTGAGCTGAGCGCGTCGGGCCAGTCTGCGCGCGTCATTTTCGGCGCTAAAGTTGCGGCAACGCAGCTCGGCGCCTTAAGTCGCTCAAGTGGCATGTCCAAGGTGCTGGTAGTGCGCGACCGAGATGCTGCTGCTGCTTCCAGGACGCAATACGCTGAGTTTCTGCTCATGCAGGCAGGCCTTCCATGTTTCCAGTACACTTTGGAGCGGGACTGTGCTACGTTGGAAGGGGTGGACCACGCAGTCTCCACTGCGCAACGTGTGGGCGCCGATGGCGTCGTGGGCTTCGGCGGCGGCAACGCCATGGACACAGCACGTGCTGTTGCCGCTGTTCTGACCAATGGAGGCAGCGCAGTCGACTTTGTTGCTGTGGCGGACGTTGAGGACGACCACGAAGAGGTTAAGTTGCAGCAAGGGACACTGGACATTACGCCACTACTGCTTGTCCCTACTATCGCTGGGTCGGGAGCAGAAGTTGCCAAGAGCACAGTGTTGCTCGATGAAGACGCTGAGACCAAAGTGTTTTTTGCGGCTGGGAAGGACATCGTGCCGGAGGTGAGATGGGTACATGTTGAAGTTGCCTTTTTGAAACGGATGACGAACGTATGTTGTTGCAGGCGGTGATCATTGATCCGACGTTAATGCTGACGGTTCCGCTCCGTGCGACGGTGCAAGGCGCCTTGACGTCCCTGGGACAATGCCTCGAGAGCTACTTGCTCGGTTGTGCAGATGATGCGACCAACGCGTTGGCTCTCGAAGGGCTGGAGGCTGTGGCGGGGGCTCTTGCTGCGCCGCTGAAGGAAGGCAAACTCGATCTCAAGGGGGCAGTTCTGCGTGAACAATTTGCAATTGGCAGTTTGTTGTCGGGAGTGGCAGCCAATTCATCGGGTACGGGAGCAGCACAGGCGTTGGCGCTTTCGATGGGCGGCATCTCGGACTTGCCACACGCGCAGGTGGCCACAGCGTTTATGCCGTTCGTATTCGACCGGTATGCCGAACTAGCGAGCGAGAACGAGGGAGATCCGTTTTTCGACGAGCTGCGTGAGAAGCTGGAGAATGCGACCGACCGACTGACTGCTGCTAGTGGGTTCCAAGGAGCCAACGTGGCGGCGTGGTTGCGCTATGTGATCACGCGCTTTGATCTGCCGACAGCATCTACTCTCGAGCTGGAAGAGAGTCTGCTCAATGGACTTGTGGACCGAGCCGCTCAGTACCAGGACGAGTCCATGCAAGTTTCTCGTAGTGATGACAACGGTGCTATCATGGAGAAGGATGACTTGCGCTCGATCATTGACAGCGCTGTACTAGTGATGGAGCCTACAAAGGAGGACGACAAGTGATCTGACTTCAGTTGACTTAGACGTGATAATGAATGGAGACTCAATGTCTTCTTACTGACATCTGCAGCTACTA
>NBNE01000562.1:0-20440 GCA_002215365.1 Phytophthora megakarya
GATTTCGGGTTCGTGGAACTTTGACGAGCCCAAAAATAGAAGGTTACCAATTCGTGTAACCGCGGGCTCGTCTAAGGCTTGCCTGATTCCAGCAATGTGATAGGTACACAATCGTCTCAGATTAAACTCAATACTTCGGTACTTATATTCTTTTGGTATTAATTAAGTGTTTTCCCACGCTCGAAAATAACTCAAGATTACCCCCAATGAGAGGATTGGGCTGGTAGTGCCCATCAAGAGGGCGGAGCTTAATGTCATTTCGCTTAAAGTTATTTTTTTTGGCAAAGTCAACATTGACTAAACGCAACATTCAATCTCTACTGTGTATGCGAGGCGCAGCGAGTAAACATGACAATGCTGAGAATAAACATCCACAAACGTAAGCACGTAGCGCTGTACCACGAAAAAATTAATTGGTATTAAATATAAATTTTGTCGCGCCACTGCATCGCCAAAATTCACCATAATTTATCGTTGAACTGGTTACTTATACTACTTTTGAACGATACTACCTCAGAACTACAGCTAAAAGGTGCAATCGTAAAAGTGTAAGCTACAAAGTCAATTTAAATTACGGATTCCGCCGTAAACGTTGCCTTCGATGGATCATTTTTCCTTTTCCAGCTATGTGTGTGTAATATCGAATAGTTTGTCATTCGAAAATTCGGCTTACTTGACGCGTCCAGAAATACTCCAAACCGATTTTTCCAAAACATTTAACTTCAAACGCTGAGTGAGATTGACTGCCACCATTGGTAAAAACTTGGTAACTCGCCATGATTTTGAGGAGTACAGCAGTATTTCTGCTGATACGGATGTGTTGATCGCAACTAAGCTTACACTGATTCAGGTGAAACTTTTGTTGAAAATTGATCACAGCAGGAATGACCAAACTCTCCAAGTCTATAGGGATATCTGGAACAAGGCTCTTACAAGCAAACGACGTGAAAAAATACATGCGCGCTGGACCTAAATGGTTATCATGTCTAGCAAGGCAAATCGATTGATCATATAAGTAACTCCTCTGATAGTGTTTCGTGTTAATATCATATTTTTCACTAACATAACCCTAGACGTACTCAATTTTTTTGGTCAAGCAACATATTCTTGAAGACTTTTACCCTATTTATTAGCCAATCAAAATGATAAACCACATTTAGTAGGACTCTGTGGAACGATCATGCAGACTAATGAGCATCTTCACGACGGCTCCAAGCACAGCATCGCACTGAAAGACACGAATCTCTTTTTGACCGACAACAACACAGTGTCCCTCGCATCGTGTGGTGTGGTGATGCCCATTGCAGCAGACTGTCGTACCTTGACTGATGAACATTTTAACGAAGACGACAGGGGCGGACGGAGGGTCTAAATGGGGGGCGTCAGCCCCCCCCATTTTTTGCTGGAGTAGTTTCAAATGCGCTCAGTTGTTTCATCAGCATTAGCCCAATCGCTCAGCTTGCAATAGATCACTCGTCAAGTGTTCTTCAGCAATGTCAGGCAAGCGTACGCAGCCGGCTTTTTCTCCAAAAAGCCTCGCACCGCTGAGAACCCACCTAAGAAGCAACCTAAGGAGCCTCCACGCGCACCGGATCATCTTTCCACGAAGCAGGAGCGTGACGCAGCGAATTGGTGCTCGGCCAATGGCATTCCTGACGACGCTGGAGATTGCACTGCCGCAGATTTTGTGAAGCGTGACCCAGCGCTCCGGCCGCCAAATCTTTTCTTCCTGAAGCACCTAAGCAGCAGATTTTGTGAAGCGTGACCCAGCGCTCCGGCCGCCAAATCTTTTCTTCCTGAAGCACCTAAGCGCAAATCCTAGGCTCTTAAGGGAAGTCATACAAACCTACGCCACCTTTGGACCTTACCAGCCGTGTCTACCCCAATATCCAGGGCATGAAGTCGGAGGGAGCGTGCGTTCATTTTCAGCATCCTGGTTTGAAAAACACGACTGGCTTGAGTATTCGACAACAACCGATGCTGTTTACTGTTTATGCTGTTACCTCAGCAGAGATGTTATGACGAAAGAGCGCGAGCTATCCGTGTATGCTCAACCTCTCATGGGATACAGAAACTGGAAGAAGGCTCTAAGCAAGAGTGGCTTTCAGAAGCATGTTGGTCAACAGTGCTCGAAGCATCATTCCGCTAATCTCGAATACGAAAATCGTAAGGCTGCGCAAAACGACGTCGCAGTCGCTCTTCAACATGAGGATACAAGCCAGCGATTAAAGAACCGGAAGCGACTCAGATTCATCCTCGACGTTTGTCTTCTTCCTAAGCAAGAAATTGCCTTTAGAGGCAACGACGAAAAGGTAGGTCTGCAATATTGCGTGAAAGGTTAATATGGCGCTAATTTGTACTGCTCTGATAGGCAACTTCTGAGAACAAAGGCAATTTCTTAGAGTTTATCGAGTTCACGATGCAGCATGATCCGGTTTTCGCTAAAGCAATGTCATCAGCTGGCGCAAATGCTATGTATACTTCTCCTCGCATTCAACATGACCTGATACAGTGCTCTGCAGACGCTGTGCGCCATCATATCATTGATGTGGAGATTGCGAATGGATTCTACTCTGTTCTAGTAGACGAAGCAAGATGTGTAGCCAAGAAAGAGCACATGTCGATTGTTATACGCTTTGTATGCGCTGTCACTGGGACAATTAAGGAGCGCTTTTTGGGGGTGGTTCATGTTCGAGATACCAGTGCCGACACGCTATTTGATGCTTTAAGAAACCAACTAGAGTTGTGGGGTCTGACGCTTGAAAAATGCAGAGGGCAAGGCTATGATGGGGCTTCTAACATGGCTGGTGATTTTAATGGTCTCCAGCAAAAATTTCGAGCCTGCTGCCCTTTTGCTTACTACGTTCACTGCTTTGCACATCGATTAAATCTGGCTTTAGTCGCTGTTGCATCCAATACAATTTCGGTGGCAGCCTGCTTCAATACAGTTCAACTCTTGCACACCACAGTGAGTGCATCTTGCAAACGAAAGGACCAGCTTCTCGATGAAGCTACAAAGGACATTATTGAAAAGATTGATGACGGCGCTGTGAAAACAGGCCGGGGGATGAACCAACAACGTTCGACAGAGTCTCTGAGCAAAACGAGGTGGAACTGTAGAATCCGAGCATTACAAAAAGTAAAACTTTTGTGGAATCCAATTACTGCCGTTCTAGAACGTGTCGTTGATGATGGTATAAATCCTGAAAAACGCGCAGAAGCTGCAGGCGCTTTAGATCAAATGTGGACTTTCAATTTTGTATTTCATTGTGAACTGCTGACTGCAATCCTGTCAAAAACAAATTGTCTGTCCAAATATTTGCAAAAAGACGACGTTGATATAACAACCGCAGTAAACATGGTTAAGGTTCTTGTGGATGACCTAGAAAAAATGCAACAAAACAAGATTACAGCCTTGCATCCAGCTAGCTTCGAGTCTTTATGGAAATCAACTGCTACTTTTTGCAAAAAAATTAAAGTGAATGACCTTCCACATATTCCAGAGAAAACAGACTTGTGGGCTAGGAGGGGAAGGAGGAGCCGTGGACGTGGAAGGGCAGGTATCCCAGGTGCGGATGCCTCTAGACATGACGTGGTTCCTACTGAAGAGCAACACTATCAACAGGACGTTTACATGGCTGTCGTCAAGGACATGATTTGTGAATTGGATGTACGATTTAGTAAAAGTGTTCTGTCTCTGTTGGAGCTGTCAGGTGCTGTATCACCAAGGTGTAACTACAAGTACTGGAGCATTGATAGCATTGGTAAACTTGCAAGGGATTTCTATCCTGACGATTTTAAAGATAACGTTCAGAAATTGCTGGAAGAAGCCGAACAGTTTCTTAAGCTTGCAAAGACTGACAAGAGATTTAAAAACCTGAAGACTACACGTCACCTATGCGCAACAATTCTCGAAAGCGACAACTGCGAAAACTTTTCACTACTGTATCGGCTTATTTGCTTGGTTTGCGTGCTTCCTGTTTCAACTGCAAGTACAGAAAGATCCTTTTCCGCATTGAAGAGAATCAAAACTAGATTGAGGTCATCCATGGGGGACTTGTGGTTGTCCAATTTAATGATTTTAGCTATTGAGCGCGACATAACACGTTCTATCGACTTAGATGCAGTAATTGATGATTTCAACAACATGTCATCAAGGCGAATCCCTCTCTAAATTCCTATCTAAAAAATAAAAAATGCCCCCCATTTGAATTTGTCTCCGTCCGCCCCTAAGTACGCTGCCTTCGTTTGTCCTAGCATGCAAACACCGTACATGTACGACAAACACTCTTGAGCAGGCTTCAAAGGAAACAGCAACGTGGAGCAGTTCCGCACGCGTTCACAGGTGTCAGAAACCGTCTTACAGTGCCCTTATCGCTTTAAAGACAATGCTGGTGCGTCGGTATCGGTTACAGAAGCTCGTGGGCTTCATTATCTAATGTGCATTTCATACTAGTGTGGAGAAGCGGGCTCACGTTTTCGTGTAATCTTTCCCTCGCACAAACCCTTCGCGGCCGAATCGATGGCTGCGTCAGGTATTTCCCTGGACTTGTAGTAGCGAATCTCAGGTCAGGGTGGATATGTAGCTAGGGTAGGGTCTTGTTGCGGTGTGTTGTCTTAATAGACGTGTGTCAGTTCTGACGACGACTTCCGGCCTTGTTCACCTTCAGTCGAGGTTTTGTCCGTGGTCGTACGGCGTTATCGGGCCGGCGTTTCCAGGGGGTGTGGTGCGTTATTGGGCCACCACTCGTTCTTCGTAGCCCGCGTCCTGTTATCGGAGGACGCTTCGACGGTATTCTTTTACGTGTCCCTCACTGTAAGCACGGGGGGGTTGGGGGAGAGTTCACCAACCAGTCCACACGTCGGGGGCCGCACTTATCGAGGCAGCTCTGCTTGCCGAGCGTAGGAAGACCTTCAGGCGTAGAAGCGAGAAGAAGACTTAGACTTGTGTGAGACCAAGAATTTTGGAGACTTGTCCTATCCTAGCCATCCTATCCACTGGCTACCTTCCCGCAAGATTTGCCTACCGTATCACATCTAAGTGCAACCCTAATCCGCGCAGTACCTCGACCTGAGTTGTAATCCGAGCTCGGATGGGCTAGCACAGGCTCGCGTCACGGGCTGGCACGGGATCTCAGCACGGGGTCGCGTCACGGGTCGGCCCGAGCTCTGGACCGGGGTCACTATTCTGAGCTATGTCGTTTTGTTACCGTCTGATGCGACTCAGAATCAGATTGCCCGTCAATCATTCTAGTCTTTTCCCGTCATTCGCCCCGCGTTGCCGGCCAACTGCAATATCGTGCTGCCGCACTTTCGAGGCACTCCACCACATCCGTCCCGCCGGTATTCCCGCGCACTCCCCAGGTGAGTGGGTAATAGCGGAACCCCTTGTAATTGGCGTGCACTAACACTTTGCCCTTGTCCCTCCGTGCATTCCAGCGCAATGTCGAATTCCAGCGGCTACCCGCACGCGTCTGACCCAAGTGGGTCTCCCCACAGGTCCCCGAACAACTCCGGAGAATCTCTGCGTGAGTCCAGCCCTGACGGATCCACCCGCAAGCTAGGTCATGACGACTTTCTCCCCGATGGGTGTGTGCCACTGGCTTCAAACGCCCGACCATACCTCCGTCTTCCGCCGTCCGCATTCCGGCTATCGGCGACCCCGTTCCGTCGGTGGATGCGGTAGTGGCAAACGCCACGGCGATGGAGCACGAGACCCACGTGTTACGTTCTCGCTTGGAATTGTCGACAGCGATGAATGCTGGTATTGCGACCCACGCGACCGTGCTTCACGACCAACTCGTCACTCTGCGAGATCGCGCGCGCGAGGGTTATGATTTGGGTCTCCAAGCCGTGGACCGACTCAGCAGCGAGGTTAAGCACGTCACCATATCATTCGAGAGCTGCGCGGCGACAACCAAGGTAAGCCTTCCGCGCGAACACGTGGCGAACACAGAACGAAAACCTGTGTAAGACCACGGCCGACGAGGCTACGTCGTACCAGAACGCACTGGCGCGAGCCGACGTTCAGATATCCAGCTTGAACTCGCAGCTAGCCGCGGCGTCCGCGCCCACTCCGTCTTTCGCGTGTCCTCCGGTTTCCACGGCTGCGTCCCAGACGGATATCACGTGTGACGAGTTGTCACGCGTCCGTGCCTACCTCTCTACCGCGTAGGCGTCCATCGTGCCTGTGAGAGCTCAAGTCCACTCCGTCACCGCCGAACGAGATTCCGCGCGTGCGGAGAGTGAGCGTCGTCGCGTTCAGTGTGACTCCACGGCTGCGGAGCTGAGCGATGCTCGTGGCGCGCTAGATCGCAGCCGCCGCGAGCTAGAGGTGGCTTGTGCAGGAACCAGCCACTCCAAGACGACCTCAGACGCGTGAATGCGTTGTTGGTGGCCCACGCGGAAGAGCACCAACGGGACTTCGCCCGCGTACGCGACTTGGAGATGTTACCGAAGTAGCCCGTGTCTCAGCACAGGCCGATCGCGACGCAGCCCAGACAAGCGTCCTTCCGATTGCGTCCCGGGGTACCATCTTCCGGTCCGCGCTGTTGGATCCTCGTCGTGCAGCCGTTCAGCGACGGGTTCAGGTGCAAGACCGCGAGCGTCGCCTGACTACCCGTGCGGTCGGGCTTGAGAACGCCCTCGCGTTGAGTCAGCGTGGCTCGCTTGCCGACGTTACTCGACTGAAAGGCTTGTTCGACAGGCCCAATCTGGCCTACACTGAGCGTACCATGACGTGGCGTCGTCTATTGCGAGAAGCTCGCCCTGGTCGAGAGTCGGCACGTCTGGCCCGCGATGTGCTCGTTACTCGGCTGCACGACATGGTGACCGCGGTGGGCGGTTCTCTCAACGTCAACCGGCTTGTGCGTGGCTTGGAAAGTCGTGTTGAGGCTTCTACCTACGCGGCTACGTCTCTTCCTCCCGATCTCGAGCCGAGGTGGGGCGGGCAGCTGCAACACTTCCCGGTCTTCCCGCGTCGGCCGCCTCGCGTTCTAGTAGAGCGTCAACCGCGCCCTCCAGTTCTTCTGTGACCTCTACCACGGGCGCGTCGCCATCTACGACGCCCGCGTCTCCGGCGGTACCCGCATCGTCCTCGACGCAGGGCAATTCGACCACAACCACCCCCTCCGACTTCGGGTGGGTCTTTATCGGCGCCGCCGTCTTCAGTGCCCGCGACGTCGCCTCATCCTGCAGCGTCTTTCGCGTCGTCGTCAGCTCCGTCTTGCCCTACCGGTCTGGGAGGGCCTACACTCTTAAGTCGTGGTGGTCGTGAGGCTCAACGCCTACGCCGGAGGCGTCGTCCGTCGACGATAGCAGATACCACTGCGTCTGACAGTGCGGCGGCTCACTCGGGTGGCCACTCGTCTCCTACGGCCGACTCCAACCTCGGGCTGCGCTCTCGGGCGACGTCTCCAGCATCTTCGGACGAGGATTCTGGCGCGCATCCTCCTCCGCGTCAGCGGCGTCGACTCACGCCTCCGTCGTCGGATCCGGCCTCGGACTCGTCTGAGACTCCGGCACACTCGCGCGCTTCCAGTGGTGGGCCCGTAGCGTCGAACGGCGGTCGTTTGTTCTCCAGCGATTCTGACAGCGACGATGGCGCACATATCAGCGGACCGGCGGGCTCTCCACCGGTCGGTGATATTGCGCCTGCTGTGCGGTCATTATTCACCCCCGTCAGTCCTCCTTCCCAGCACCGTGCGGAGTGGACGCGGATCCGGTATACACCCTGGTCTCGTGCTCTGAGAGATCTCACTCTCTGGTCTCTCACGACGCGGACGCTACGCGTCGAGCATCTGCCTCCCCGTGTCTAGATTTTCCCGACCACGTCGTCTCCCGTTCCGGCCTTCTCGGGCACTACACTGCTGACAGAGCGAATGGGGGTGGAAGACTTTTACGCGACTCGTCCGTGGTGTCGTGTAGGATACGATAGAATTCTCACGTTAGGGTGAGTTCCTACCAACAACACACACTTCCTCGCAAGGGTTAGTGATTTGTTGGATCAATACCGGAAGACCAGGAACGATCCCTTACACCGGGTTGGACTAGCCTCTGTGCATCCCGGGTTGTCTTCGGTCAACCCTTAAGAAACCTACCTAGCCACGAACGAGGTCTAGGAGGTGTATTTAGCGCTCTCGCGCAAACCCACTGCAGTCCCTCAGAATAAGGGTACCGGTTTTCTCAAACCTAGTACAGGGGCACCGAGGGAATCCTCAGTAGGAAGTCTAGTGTATGTGAGAACCCTCTGTCCACACAAATACACACTGAACGAGCTTTCGCTAACGTTCTATACACGACCACATTCTCCTCTTGGCCTTACCTAGCAGAAAGACCCTTGGTTCAATGCACTTCGGGTCTATCAACAGGCATCCACACAACCAGGCGTATCTTAACCTAAGATAAGCTAACTAGACTTACCTAAGACGGACTTGACCCTTGTTAGCTGTGGGGGAGAACTGCTTTTTTACTACTGCATAATGTAAGGCTCTGAGAGCCTCTCTACAGCCTATCTACCGATGATTCCTACTCCTATACTAAAATCTAGTATAAGCAGATCCTTGTGGGACAATCCCCAACCGACTCCTCTACCGACATCTACCGACATCTACCGATCGAGGGGTCACGTAAGTACGAACTCACCATCATTCCGGATCTGACAGAGGACTCGCTTGAACGAGCACTCGGTTAAACAGGGCATAGAACCCTAATTTAGGATAACCCGGAATAATCTTCAGCCAGGTTATATTAGGATGGCCGAGGGCTCGGACGGCCCTAAGAGTGACTCCGTCACTAGGACGCGTGGAGTATAATTGACCAATCATGGTCCGAAGTGAGCTTTCTCTGAAAGCTCTTGTGCCAGTTGGCCTTGAAAGCTCGGTGATCTGCGAAGCTGCGATTTGCTTCACCACAACTGCCCCCGCCTCGACGCTAGCCCTCCAAACTAGTGAGCGTCGTGGCGTCTTCCATGGATCACACCATGTCCTCCGCATCACGCGCCCTGGCTGATGCCTCGGCCGCGGCGGCCCGAGCTCTTCACGAAGATGACTTGGTACGTGGTCACCTCTTGGTCTGTCTCTGTCTCGTCGTCGGCTGTGCTAACCTTCCATCTCTTCGCTATATGTCCTCCAGCTTCATCCTCCACCTCTGGCGTCGTCTTCCTCGCTTTCAGAGGCCTCGGCCGAGGGTTCTCGGTCATCAACTCCTGTATCCTCACCGGATAGCGGGGTCTCCGAGGACTCTGGGTCGACAGGTGCCTCTTCTGCTCCCCCCGAGGCCTCGGTTGAGAGCTCTCGGTCGCCAACTCCCACACCTGAGTTAGATGGCGGGGCGTCCGAGGGTTCCCAGTGTGGCGGAGTGGGTTGGCAGAAATAGCTGTCTGCCGCTGTCCAGCTCGCTACAGTGCCTCGGGCGACCGGCTAACGGAGGGGGTACTCCGAATGTCCGCTGACGCTGAGGTTCTTCTCACCTTGTGTACCCGTCGGTGGGGCGGGGTTGCACTCTTCCGGTGACTTGAGGATGCCTTGGGGGTTGGTCATGAGAACCGTATGGACGGTACTTGGGATTGTTGACTGCCGCGCGGATACTTCTTCACGCGACTGTCAGATGTGTAGTGTAGATCGGATGACCAATCTACGTGTCCTTGTGTGTGTTTGTTTTCCTTTCTGTTGCTTACCGCTTCCGTTAGCGGGATCTTTGGGGGGGGGGGTGTTTGGTCGAGCCTAGTCAAGCTGCGTAGGTGTCGAGGCGTTGTTCTGCTGCAAAGCTAGGTGGTTCCTTGGTCGTCAGGTGGGCCAATATACGTTTCCAGCCTGGTATAGGATGCCACGTGGCTAAAGCATAGGGGGCCCAATGTGAGAGGTCCAAAGAATATTCAGAAGTCTACCTATCTTTCCCTATCTCCACAACCACTCATCCTGAACTGTACCTACATGAACCGTAAACATGGTACCCTTGCACCCACATCAGCCTTGCCCATCCCGCTTGCGGCCTCCCACTCTTCACCTGTTGATCGATGTCCGTTGATCGAAGCGCCTCTTGTTGATCGATACTCGATGATCGATGACCGATGATCGAAGTCATTCTCGTTGATCGATGATCGAGGTGTAGGGTAGGGTTCAGCTTGCGCAGCCAACTTCAACTGGTGTGTTCGTCACATCTAGTGCGACACGCCTTGCACCCATCTTCACCTTTTAATCGATCATCCGGCTCCTAGTCACACTTGATCGGATTTTCCGTGGTCGCTCCATGTCACCAGCTGCAGGATAGTCATCTGGCATCTTATGGGCTGGAGACTCCCCTGGCGAGTGCCTCCCACTTACAGACACCAACCCCCGCGCCGGCGGTGGACTCAGCAACTTGCGGGGTGTCTGGTGGGTGCGGAGCGTCGTCGGGTGGCTCGGTTGAGCTTCGTGGAGACGCCACCGAGCCCTTGCTAAGTTCCATGTGCGACCTGACTAAGCTCGTGATGGGAATGGCCCGGCAGTCCCCTCCTCGTGTCAATTTCTACTTGGACCAGCGCTTGAATAGTGCTTCGACGGTCCAAGAGGTTATGACGGCTGCCGTGGCTCCTCATCGGCTTCCTCCCCAGGAGGCTGATGAGTTGGTGCATTTGAGAGACGAGCTCTCTCGCCTCCAAACTCGATGCGAGGACGCTGAACGAGACCTCGCTAACGAGGTCCAGCTTCGTACAGCGGCTGAGCCAGACAGTGTGAGGTCCACGGAGGACTTCTACACAATTCACGACGCCAACCAAGACCTCCGTACGGAGAACGAGGAGTTGGTCGCTCGCATTCGCGAGCTGGACATTACCGTCGCTGAGCAAGTTCACGGTGTTCACCGGTTGAAGGACCGCTGTCGTTCCTCCGACGCTGACTGTGCTGCAGTGATGCGCTTCGTCGCTCAGGAGCGTGAGCGCATGAAGGCTGGACTCAAAGTGTACAATGCCGAGCTTGCGAAGCTCAGTACCCGGAATAGCATGACCGAGGGAAGGTCTGTTCGCCAACGCTGCGAGGGAAAGCTATGTGGGCTGAAAATACCAGCCTTCGTCGAGCAAATTCTGTGCTCCGGCAAAACTCTGCCAAGCACGGACTCAACACGGATGCGCTGATCTTCTCGACTGCTGGACTTTCAGCGTCTGGCCTCGACTGGAAGCTCCTGGGTCTGGGCCCTGACCACACAGGACTCCTATGGCTTCTGCCGCCAAATTCACGCTCTGAAGGCTCGGTCGGCGAGGGCTCGGTACCTCCAGCCGCCGAGGTGTCTGCGTCACTATCGAAGGCGCCTCTTGGCTCTGGCTCGTCAAGCGAGGGGCCGGCGAGCACTCGTTCATTCGGCCCCTGAGTGATGTGTCTGTGGAGCCGTCTGCCAAGGTCTCAGTCAGTGGATCAGATAGTGGAGGATTATTTGATGACGAGCCAGCCGACGACCCGCCCCGCAAGCGCAAGCGCCTTCGGCAAAACGCGGTGGTGCGGTCGGTGAAGTCATCTCCCTCCAACCTTCCTGTTGCACGACGGCTCGGTCGGCCTCTGTCGACTTGAAAAGGAAAACGGCATCCACTGCCGTTCCTTCGAAGGCTCGCTCGAGCCACAAGAAGGGTCGGCCCAGCACTCTCATTTCGATTGATGGCTCGTCACTTGGTAAATATTCTCGCTCGCCACCTCGTCCTATCCTTGAGGAAGGTGAGATTGCTGATGATACGGGAATTGATCTTGACACTGAAGCCCCTGTCGGTGGTGCGTGCTCGGCCGCCGTCTATTTCGGGTGTCCAAATCACAGCTACGTCTGGACAGAGTCAGTCTGCCGCCACAGGCGCTGTCTCTTCCAAATCAGTGGTGGAGATCCTGGGTCTCACGGCTGATGACACCACAGCCTCCTCGTTCAAGAAGGGTTCGAGCCCATTCTCGTCGCCCGTGGTTTCCTATTTTCCCCGCAAGGATGGCCGCCCGCGTCGAAGCACCTCCGTGGCCTCGGAGTTGAGGATGCGTGAGAGGCTCGAGCGAGAGCTGGCGGACGATGACTTCATGCTCGGGCTCACCAGCAAGGGCTCGGCCGCGAAAACTTCGACCCCTTCGCGGAGCGCGGTGCAGGCCACCATTACGCCAGCTGGTGTTACCGAGCCCTCGACCGTGGAGTCGGTCACCACGGAGCCGTCTACTGCTGATTCCTTGGTGGAGGCACAGGTACCTTCCGAGGACTCTGCCGTGGAGACTCCTGGTGGCGGTGCTGCAGGATCTGTTGCGCCCACCATTTCGGTTCTGCCACCTCTTGCCCAGGGTTCACCACCGTCATCTCCACAGCAACCTTCAGCTATTCCAATTTCTCACCTTCTAAACGAAGTTGACGTTGATTTGGCTGCGTTGGGCGAGTCAGACGCCTCTGTCAAAGGGTCAGGGGCGGATCTCGACGAGAGTCGTCAGTCTACCGAGTATTCCGTGGTTACGCATGGAAGTTCCACTCACGATGAGTCCTCGGCCGAGCCTTCCTCCGCTGGGCTTGGCATCGAAAACTCGGTCGAGCCCTCTGCGGCTCCAGTTCAGCCAGAGACACAACCTCAACCGGCCACCGAGGTCTCGGTCAGGTCGTCATCACGTACTCGCCGCGGACGTGATCACGTTGTTCGGAATGATCCTGCCGTCGACACCCTACTCGGGTTATCACGGCTACGGTGACTGCTCGACGTGGCATTGACACCACCACTTTCACCCCGGCGGTGGCTGCAATGTCACGGGCCACCAATTCGCGGAAGCTTCCTGCGAATGCGGAACGCTTCTTGAAGCCTGGATCTGTGGCTGTCTATGCGCAGAAGGCATGGTGCAAGATGCTGAATGTCAGCTTGTCGGCACCTGCTTCGAAAGAGCACTCGCCTTGATTTCGCGTTTCTCGCTCTGATGCACAACGTCAAAAGCTTGAGACACCCTTGGTGGGTACGCTTTGACCGGATGATCAATGAGCCTTTGACTTTTCGCTCGGAACGTTTGTCAAGGGGGTGCGGATTTCAATACGCGCATAGGGCGCGGTGGTCTCGTACGCATGTGGCGCCGGTTTTCCAGCCATTGTTATGAGGACAATGAGAAGATTGACATCTGTGTTGCTCTGTGGTGCTCGCTCCGTTCGAGATCCTAGGCCAGATCGCGACCAGCGAGCGATTGGCGTCGGAGTAATTCAGATTTCAAGCATTAATCTAGTTATAATTCCAAGTAGTTTCGTAATCTCCATTCTCCATATCCCCATATTTCATTCCGAAAACTCGTTCACGTCATATACAAACATGTAAAATGCATTATGGTGGAGTAACTTCTTTCGTCTGTTGTTGTGGGCTGCACTTAACCCCACAGACAGATCATTCATCGGTCACTTCTAGTCCTCGTCAGCGACTTGGACCATTTGCAACCTTCGGTCACGATATTTTTCTCGGCGATAGTCGAATAATAGACCACCGCACGAGTGATTAGATGCAGATTCCCACGTCGGTTCATCATCGCCGACCCACTTCACCTTGAATTCTCTGACGGCTCGTTCAGTGCTAGTGGGCAGAGGGGTCCTATCATCCAGTATTGCTTCGACTTCAAATTCACCCGCGACATGATCTGGTTCCCAACTATCTTCTGGGAATAGTTCCTCGTAGAAATCTAGTCGTGTAGGCTCGTTCACGTCTCGTGTCAAACGAGCACTCGGTCGATCTCCAAATTCGTCTACCATCTTTAGACGTGACACATGCACTACCTGGTAAAATATGTACCCACTTCGATCGGGAAATTCATTTCTACTTTCCTCTTGACCCTAAACGGTCCATGCCATCGGTGTGCAAGTTTTTTTCGTCAATCCTGGCTTCACTCGTTCCTTATCATCATTTCGTTGGTCAAAATGACGCAGAGTTGGGACATCACCGATTTCCTGTTGCAATTTAGCAAAACTCTGTCGGGCGACCGATAAATCACCGCCTAGTTCGAAATCCTCTTCCTTCAGCTGGTACAACGCGGCCGCATAGACCGCGAAGTCCTGGATGAACCGACTATAGTAGTTCAGTGCTCCCAAAAAGGACTGCATGCCTTTCTTACTCGTCGGGAACGAGAACTCGGTCACTCTCTTAATCTTTTTAGCGTCCGCTCGTAATCCTTCTGGGACCACCTCATGCGAGCGAAAATCGACTCGCGACTGAACAAAAATACTCTTAGTGAAGCTGACACTGATTCGGCACTCGGTAAACCACCGGAGCAACCGATCCAGGGTTGACAGACACCCATCAAACGTCTCGCTCCCAAAATAGATATCGTCGCCAAACGACCTTCGGTCGAATACTGGCACCAACGAGGACTCGTCTGGTTATCCATTCGTAAACATATCGCCTATCGAACTATTGACTAGTTCTGAGACGGGGTCTGGATTAGATGCGGATTCTAGGTCGGCCTCAAATTTGGAACGAGGCCTCGTTGAAACCTATGTCACCCCTGTCTTGGTACGGTCGACGTCTTCTTCGGCGAGCCGCATACGCTCAGAGTACTCTTTCCAACCGCCCTTGGGTTGAACGAACCCCCATAAGGCGTTGTCCATCATCCGTTGGTAAATCATGGGTGCGTTCTTGAGGCCGAACGGCATCCGGCGCCATTCAAAATGCCTAAGTGCGCAAACAAAAGCGGACAACTTCCGAGTTCTCTCCGTCATCATCACAGCCCAGAACCCACTTGCTGCATCAAGCGAGCAAAACAACAAGTACGCTTTCATGTCAGTCAGCAAATCGTCCACCAGAGGCATTGCATATTCCATAATAGTCGTAACAGCGTTCACCCGTTTGTAGTCGATGCACAACCGTATATCAACCCCGTTGTTCTTCAGCACTATTACAATGGGCGATGCCCATGGGCTGTCGGAGAACGTTATCAAACCCGCTCGTAGTAGTCCTTTCAGCAGCTCGTATAGCTTTTCCAGTACCCGTAATGGCGTTCGCCGTGCCCTTTGTTTGATCGGCATATGCCCCTGCACATCAATGTCACATACCACGCCGTAGGCTGGCGGTGGTAGTGCATTACCACTAGCAATCATTATCTCTTCATGACGCTGTAAAACTTCAACGAGTTTTCGTTGTTCATCTTCGCTCATACTCTTATTCATGACATTCGGTCATGTGTAGTCTAGCACAGTCGATGAGGGCTCGGTCTCGGTCCGGCAGAAAAGCTAACTCGTGAGCGTAGTCAGCTAGTTCCATCTCGTTGGGAATGTGCTCGTAGCAATAGTTATCATCGCTCCTGTCGCCAGCAGCAATTTCTGCTTCAATCACCTGCATCACGGAGATGTAGGTCAATTCTAACATGTCGACTGAGTCCTCGGCTGGGTCTTTCTCGTCGTCCCCGACGCCCGAAAACTCTGTTGGTTGCGTGTCGGGTTCGCCGCTTGTCTCTTCGTCGAGCCATGCGGCGACCGAGGCCGGCTGCTACGCCGGCCGAGCAGGTCGAGCGCGTGAATGCGTTCGACATGTACGAACGTGGGCTCATCGAGCACCTTCAGGCTCCCGTGGCCGAACCAAAACTGACCGGGCCTAAGCCGTTGTGGCTGAAGGTACATCCGTATGAAGGGAAGGAAGGAGAAAACCTTCACTTCTGGGTTCGAGAAATTGAGCTTGCGATGGACGTGGTTCTCATCTCGACCGAGCGACTGCGCGCCGCTTTTGCGCTGTCCAACCTCGGCGGTCGTGCCAAGACCTGGGCCTACACGCGCGAAGCGACGTCGCCTGGATGTTTACATCCTGGGCTCAGCTGGTGAACAGCTTCGAACCGCTTTCCTCCTGGCGAACTATGAATATCGCCAGCGCTCACGCTTCCTCGCCTGCAAGCAAGGGAAGCGCGAGCTGCATGAGTACATCCAGGAGATGCGCGTGCTCGCGGCATCTCTGGTGGGGAACCCCCTACCAGAACACATCAAGGTGACTGTGTTCATGGACGGCTTAAGTTTAAGCCCAATTCGGACGCAGTTGTTCCGCGTGCAGGCCAGTACCATGGAGGAGGCAATCCAGGTCGCTCTCCAGGAGGAGTACAGCCACATTCAGGCTCGTACCCCTACCTCTGCGTGGCAAGGTCACAGTGCGCCAGGAAGAGTGGCACACGGGTATCCTGGTAGCGGAGCCAGTGCCGGGCCAGTACCCATGTTTCTTGGACTGGCCGAGCAGAGCGATATCCGCTGCTTTGGGTGCGGTCGTCTCGGGCACATGGAACTTGCTTGTTCTGCAGGAGGACAAAGGAAGTTTCCTTCCAGATCTCATGTCGAAAACCCCGCCGTCACAGCTCCCACCTGATCGCGGAATCAGGCACGAGATTGATCTCGTGCCGGGCACGAAGTACTGTGTCACAAAGCAGTGGCCACTGCCTAGGGAACAGTGCGACGTAATCGATGCCTTCTTCGCCGCGAAAGTGAAGATAGGCATGGTGCGGGAACCGAAGTACCCGCACTCGACGCCAACGCTCTGCGTTCGGAAGCCGAACGGAAAGTGGCGTCTTGATCATGCTTACAACAAGCTAACAGCGCGACGGTACCGGCGCAGACGCCGATCCCTCCCAAGGACGTGCTGTTGAACAATATGCCCGGGTGCACGTTGTACAGTGCGCTGGATCTGGTGGACGGATACTACCAGATCCTGATGAGAGAGAGTGACATCCCGCTTACCGCAGTAAGCACACCGAGCGGCATGCTCTGGGAGTGGCTGGTAATGCCACAGGGACTCTCGAACGCCCCAGCGACTTTTAATCGCTTGGTCACACAGTCGTTTAGACCATTACGCGCGTTCACACAGACGCACTTTGACGATATTTTCGGCCTTAGCCGTGCCGAGGGAGGCAAGACGGCTATCGAAGTGCATGTTGAGCACCTCCGTCGAGTGTTTGAGGTCATCAGAGCGAGCAAGCTCTATGCCAATATCGACAAGTGCGTCTTTGCGGCTGATGAAATTTAGGTCCTGGGCTGCTACGTCAGCAGCGTGGGAGTACGTGCTGACCCGGAGAAGGTCAATGCCATTGCGACTTGGCCTACTCCTCGGTCCCAGAAGGACCTACGGAAGTGGCTTGGATTAGCAACTACCTGCACAAGTATAGTGCTGGCTATGCGGGTCTCGCAAGGCCGTTGTCGGACCTCCTGAAGAAAGAGGTGCTGGGAGCGTCGCCATCAGAATGCATTCGATATAATCAAGGCGAGCTTACAGCGCGCACCAGTCCTGGCTTTGCCGGACGAGTCGAAGCCGTTCACTGTCGTCTGTGACGCTTCCGACTATGCAATAAACTGTGCGCTATTGCAGGAGGACACGGAGGGACGAGATCAAGTCATCTCGTTCCAGTCCAGGCAGCTAAAGGCTGCCGAACGGAACTACCCTGTTCATGACAAGAAGCTCCTGGCAATGAAGTATGCCCTTGTCAAGTTCCGCGTGCACCTCCTGGGCACAAGGCCCTTTGTGGTTTTCACGGACCATGCGTCCTTGCGGACGGCCATCAACACGCCGCATCTGTCACAACGGATGACCAGGTGGCTGTCATGCTTCGTGGAGTATAACTTCCGCGTTGAATACAAGCCTGGTAAGCTGAACGTTCTTGCCGATGCGCTGTCACGCATGCCCGACTACGAGTTGGCCAATATTAGTCGGGCCACGACGGATCTATATGATCGAATACGCATGGAGTATCGGGACGACGAGAGTCTCGCGCCCCGAGTGCGGGTTTTAACCGCTGGCACGAATGCCATGATCGAGTGGCTAACGCCTCGATAGCGAGCGAGACTACACCGCTATAAGTGAGCAGAGGGTCTAGGGCGGAACCCAGTGATCCTCCTCGTGTTGTCGTTCCAAACGACGAGGATCTGAAGTATGATATACTTCTGAAGGCACATGGCGTGCCGTCCAGCGGACACCTTGGCCGCGAGAAGACGTTTTATGCGGTCTCCGGAACGTTCTGGTGGCCCCATATGTACAAGTGGGTAGCCAGGTACGTCAAGATACGTGAAATATGTCAGCGTGTTAACCCTGCAGGCCACGCTTCGGCTCCGTTACAGAGCCTGCTAGTTCCACCGGATTGCTGGAAGTCGATAAGTCTCGACTTTGTCTTTGACTTCCCGGCCGATAGACATGGCAACATCTGCATTTTGGTGTTCGTGTGCCGCCTGAGCAAGATGGTGCACCTTGCTCCGGTTCGTGACACTGTCACGGGGGAACAGACCGCAGCGCTGTTCCTGGATGGCGTATTCGGCTATCATGGTCTCCCGGAGTCCGTAGTGTCGGACAGAGACCCGCGGTTTACCGCTGCGTTTTGGCAAACGCTGTTCCAGGTGCTAGGAACGAGGTGGGATATGTCAACCTCTGACCACCCGCAGACCGATGGTCAGACCGAGCGCGTTAACCGCGTGCTCGAGGCCACTCTGCGTAGTGTCTGTGCAGAAGCACCGCGTTCGTGGTCGGACCGCTTGCCGATGGTTGAGTTCGCACTCAACAATGTGGTCCAAACATCAACGGAGTTACCCCGTTCTACTTGAACGGGTTGCGTTATCCCCTGGTGCCGCTCACTTTGCGTGGGGGCACCGTGTCTTCCGTCATAAGTGGGGGAGAGGCTCGGACAGCCCTTACTTCCCAGGTCTCGGACGTGAGCCCAGCTTCCTTGCGTAAATAGTTGTCAGACTTGTCGACAACAGGCTGAATGTAATCAGCCGGGTCAGAGATGCAATGGCCAACGCACAGGACAAACAAAATGAGTACTCTGACAAGCATGGAAGAGGAAACTTCAACGTGTTTAATGCGGGTGAGTTAGTCTTCTTGGACACTAGGAACCTACCGCTAAACACTGTTAGCTCCACAGGGAGCAACAAACTGAAGCACCGCTTCGTTGGACCCTTCGCGGTCCTAGGTAGGCACGGCGCTGCCTACACCATCGACTTGCCTAAGTCGATGACGACCCACCCGGCATTCTACGTGGGTCGTCTGAAGCGATACCACGACCCGCTGGGTCCGACCGAGCTGGTGGGACCGGCTGCAGTTCGCGACGACCAGGAGAAGAGAGCTCCACAAACCGAGGCTCGGCCTCAGGAGCTGGGTGCCCCGCACGGGGATGCGGAGGATACCCGGAGAAGTAAGCAGGTGGGTAAGCCTGCTGGTCGTATTACCGATGCGCATACGCCTGGGGTTCGTGGGACGACCCCTGATACGAGAAGTAAGAACCGTGGGAATACGGCTCGGAGTACGCATACGGTTGCGGCTCCCGACGTGGCGCTTGGGACTGGGAGTCCACCAGCGCCTGGACCGTCCGCTGCAATGCGTGCAGGTTATCGACCACTGCACGACGGTCAACACGACCATGGAGGTTACAAACCTCCCGGTGAAGTTTGTTCACCTCACTCCGAAGGACCACGAGAGGGCTGGCATGACCAGCCGCGGCAGCAGCATTGCCACCAGGGCCTACGCCCGGCACGATCTCAAGGGCGTACACCCGGTCCCGGAGAAGACTGTTCGGCTCCTGCTGCAGACCAGCAGCAACGTCAAGAGAACCCGTCGAGGATCTCGGAGCCTCCTGAGCTACGGGCTCGAGCGAGCAGTCGTCCGAGCACCGCCTGCCATCCTCTACCGGAACGGAGAACTCCACTACCACGTGGAGCGGGTACTCCAAAAGCGGCGACTTCGCAGGAAGCGCCAGCTCTGGGTGAAATGGAGAGGGTACCCTGAGTCGCAGAACTCATGGGAGTCGTACGAGCGGCTCCCGGCAGACTTTCCGAAGGCCGTCGCGATCTGGGAGCAAAAGCGGCGGCAGCTTCGTAAGTAACATGCAGCTTCTTTGCTGTGTTACTGGGTACGGTGGTTGAGGCAAATACCCGTACCCGCGCTCGGCATGACCGCTGGTCCAATGTTGCGCTTGGGTCTCGGAATTCCTTTCGAAATCTGTCGCTTCGAGATGAGATACCCGAACTGGATGCGAAGATCGCGCTAGTCCAGGATCTTGGACAGCGTCTTCTCATCACGAAGTTCTTGGAACTTTTGGGCGGAGTAGCCCTTTAAGGAGACCCACTTCCAGAACAGGGTCTCCGCTTCTGGAACGGTGGACTTGTGCTCGGGCTGAACCCAAAGGTAGCCCCACACGGGATGGAGACCACCAAAATCTTCGGGCTTTTACGAAGACTCGTGAACTCCTTGAGTTCCATATGTGGTGCAAGAAGCACACACCTGGCCGCCTCCATGTCGGTCTTGAAAAGGTCCTGGGTTTGGACCAGGGCGCGTTCGTAAGCGCCCTTGGAGGATTTGGAACGGCCTCCGATGAGTCTATATGGAGTCTCAAGGCGCTCTAAGAACAACTGAGCGCCGGAGCTCACGTCTGGCGAGAAGTAGCCCCTGGGATATGTGGGTTCCCCGCCCAACTAGTGCGCGACCGCTGGTGTCGGCACTGTGTGCGCAGGTGTATGGCGTTCCTGCGCCCGAGCAGCCAAG
>NBNE01000563.1:0-20428 GCA_002215365.1 Phytophthora megakarya
GCGTGGCGTTCACTGTCCCGCAGCATTTTGGTGTTCACGAATGTGCTTTTCCTGCTGCTAGGCTCGGTGCTCGTGTCCATTGGTGGTACGGTCATCATTTATGCTTGTTTTCATGCAATTTGCAGTGTTGTAACGCTCAAATTGACCTCAGTACGACCATTTGACTAACGAATGTATCAATGATGCTTTAGGTTACATGGCGTCGCTACCTGCGCTCACAGAGTTCTCAGACGGCGGTGTGGCCTCCTCCGTCATCATGTGCGGCTCGCTGATCATTTTGATCGCGTTGCTGGGCTGCTGTGGCGCGCAATGGGAGAGCAAGTTGTTCCTGTTCCCGTACGCCATCCTAGTGCGTGCTCGTGTCGGTCATCGCACAGCTCTCGCTGGCTGGATTCCTCACTCATGTACACAGTTCGCTCGTGGAGGTGGCCAGACACAACTTCGATCTGTCCGTGCTGGATCCTGCAGACCAGGAGACGCTCCGCTGGATCAACAAGCGGTTCAAGTACGTGTACTACGGCTGCGGCTTCGACGTGGACATCGACCTCACTGGCACACGCAGTCAGCCACTCGTGGCCTCGTGCTCGAACCCCGAGTTTGCCTGGTTTGCGTCCTTCGTGGAAGAGAACTGTCCTATTGGACACAAGCAGTTGCAAGCGGAGAGCACGTTCCTCAAGTGTGCAGGTCCCACCTTCTCCCTCAGCAATGCGATGACGGAGCACACGATGCTCTGTGCGTGTGAGACGCGGATGATCTCGTGGGTGAATGACCAGTCGTTGCTCGTGGCTGTCTTCGTGTTCGTCATTGTATCGCTGGAGATCATGTTGGTGGCGCTGTCGTGCTACATCATGCACTCGCGTCGCCACCGCCGCTTCGGCTACCAGGAGATCACGATGCCCGTGCGGCAGCAGCCGTACAACCCGCACCCGCGGAACTACTTCGGCCAGCAAGCAGGACAGCGCCAACCGCTCAACTCGCAGCCAGCGTACTCGTCGTACGGACCGTCAGGGGGAGAGAACCCCTATGCGGCTGCTGCTACGGGTGGCAAGGCGAAAAAGACCGGCTATTAGCCGGAGACCATGGTTGAAATAGGTCAAATGCGGTGATGCAAGGACGGAGGTGGCAGCCTTAGGTTCGACACCGTGCTTGCAAGACCGCGTAGGAACAGGATCCACAAGTTTTACAGGAAATAACGTGTGCACATTGAAGCGAAGTCAGCAGATTGATCGAATACTTGTCAACCTTTGCATGTTGCAGTGGTCAGCAGTTATCGAACGCCGCTCATACCAGATCCTGGCGATGGAAGACAGTAGCGATAACCAAGTGTCTGACACAAAAGCTGTTGACGAGACGGTTTGCTGATCACGTCCATCCGATATTGCAGAGGGTAGAGCACTTCAACAATCGCTAACTCCATCCTAACCAAGATGCTCTCTTCCTCTGTCGAGTCGCGAAAGTCTCCCTTGGCAAAGTCTCTGTTGAAAATCTCATTGCATAGAGAAACGACAGCGATAACAGAATGTGATCGGGATTGCAATCTGCGAACGAACCGCTTCAAGTCCCTTTCGACCCACCACCAATGGCTGGAGTGAGGTGTCGGTCCATTTTCGCGTAATCTCCAGAATTGGTCTCGGTCCCTTCAAGTTTTGCGCCCTTCGTAGTGGCGATCGGTGGTACATGGATACCGGTGTAAGTAAGTGGTTCTGCATGCAAGCATGCCGACGATGACGATGCGCGTGCAGTTTAAGTAATACGACTCGAACATATTGAAAGTGCACAAAGCACGTGAAAAGCCCAAAAGCAGACGCTTGATACTCAGCCGCGCTTTTCCTCCATCATCATTTTCGTGTCCTTTGATGCAGTAAAATTTTGGCTATTGCTTGGCAAATGTGGAGGTTTACTGCCACTTGCCTTCCCAGGGCATGAGAAATCAGCGGACTCAACACAAATTCGGTAAGTTAGGATTCGGAATCCCATCGCTTTCGCTTGAAGCTTGAAATTCTGCAATTCTGACTTTTACAACAGTTTTTGGCTTTACAACTTTGAAAACAGAAGGAGGATGAGTCAGCTCACTTGCAATTTGTATGGTAGTCAGCTAAAAACAAAGTTTTAGTGTAGTCCTCTCCCTAAGACATCAAGAGCTCACCTTTGACACTTCTGATTGTGCTCGACAAGCGACGGACGTCTCTATTCCATGAAAATCGCCGAACTTCTCAATGGGCCGGTGGCACTCAAGCGCCCCGTGGTCCGACGTCATGCCGAGAAGCGGATGGATATGGCATCACTCGACCTCTTTACCCAAAAGTTCGTACCAGCCAGTAGTTTTATCGGTAAATCGTTGCTAAACTTGTGTTGATGCAGACGCAAACACCGACCAGAGCTCTCGATGAGTCGGATCATCCAGGAATTAGCTGTAAAAGAAGGTCTCAACAATGGATGCACTGCTAATTCCACAATCCCCATTAACGAGACGCAACCAAAGCCACAAATTAAACCTGCGGAATTAAAGTCGAGGGATAAAAAGAAGGTTAAAACGGAAGAAGGAGAAGGTTCCGGCTCAGATGCTAATTCCACAATCCCCATTACGGAGACGCAACCAAAGCCAGAAATTAAACCTGCAGAATTAAAGTCGACGGATAAAAAGAAGGTTAAAACGGAAGAAGGAGAAGGTTCCGGCTCAGAAGGGAACAAAAGAAGAAGAAGACCTCGAAATGGGTTCACTCCATTGACTGAATCCGAGAAGAGAGTGAAGCAGCGAATGCTCGTGAAGCGGTCGTACTACCGTAAAATTGTACGTTGCGGAGTGTAGAACTTTTGTTTCGAGTCTAACGTTGTCTTTTCTGATGGTAATTAGGATACATTGGTAGAGCTCCGGAATGAGATGGAGTCGCTGGAATCCAAGTGCAGAGAAGTTATCATCTCTCGAAGACAATTATCGCCAACTGGACCAAAGATGCAACTTGAAGGTGAGGAACAACGTTGTGAAGAACTTCGAGAACGCTACACACAATTAGCAATTACCCAAGATGATTTACGACATGAGAACGAGAAACTTCGATCTGAAGCGATGGAGCAGTCGAAAGCGGGCACTCGCATTGGAATTTTACTGAATGAGGAGCTGCAAGACCAGAAAGAAGCACGAACGAAGGGCAAGTCGCTTGGGTTGTCTTTGTTATCTTCTGGTAAACCTCGTGCACCAATTCTAACTACCAGTTCGGATAATGTCGATAACGACGTAAAGTCGAAACCGGTGTTGGAATTTACACCCATTACAGAAGACGAGTGCATTACCATTGTACGTGAAGCGTACACTGATGTGAGAGCGTTCGCCGACAAACAGCACTATGACAGTACAGGTGCCAGTGTGTTTGGCTGGCGGGACAGACGTCAAGTGGACGGTGACACGATGCGCTTCTTCCTGGAGAAAACATTTGCAAACTACACTGCAGCGGAGATTTCCAGTCGCATGTGGGATTTGGTGTCTTCGGAGCATGGAGTAAACCGCATTTACGCTTCGGATGTTGCAATTAACTTCCATCTCGTGCAACGTGTAAACGCTGAGAATGTTTTGTTCTACCGTACCATTGAACCGCAAGGTGTGAACGTGGTGCAGAAAACCCTCTTGTTGGCCTCTCGAGTTCAGATTGACGACAACGGCAGCTTTATGGTGCTCTTTCGTTCGGTGGATCCGGTAGCGCGTGGAATAGTTAAGCAGAATCGGTCAGATACTTCAGGTTTCTCCACGGAGAAGAAAGAGATATGGAGCGATGTCTTTAGCTGGGGATTGTACGAAGCTGCTGGGGATCGTGGTCAGCACTGCAGGAATTATTTCGGCGGATTCGTATCCAGTCTAGTTACACAACGTAGTCTCGAGTTCTGGCTCATGCATATCCTTCTCATTGCTGTGCGCTGTGAGAGTGAGGTCATCGGTCCACTGTTTATTGTGCAGTGAAGTAAACACCATGAACAACTGAAGACGTCAGCGATGCGAGAGCAACGGGCCTCTTCTTGGCTTGTGTTATGTAAGTTTGAAGATTATCTGATAGATTTCAATTGTAGTTAAGAGTTCATGCACGTGATACTTCGCGAACATCTTTCGAGTCATTTTTCGCTTCTACGCTTGGATGAAGCAGTGTCTGGACGCTTGGATGAACTCTTGGAGGACGCCTTCTTCGCAGTCTTTGGTCGACTACTGCTGGATGTCGTTTGTTTCTTACGAGATGCTGCAGGAGCGTAGCCGTCGCCTTCATTGTCCGATACGTACATGAAGAATGGGTTTCGAGTTAGTTCGAGTTCCTCAGCACGCGCGATTTCATCCTCCTCCTCGTCGTTCTGAGGTGCCAGAACAAACTTTTTACCACCAACTCGGCTTTTATCAGACGAAGTTTCGGGTCGACGGACGCTGCTAGCAGACGGCGGACGTTGTCGAGGTCGCAACGTGTTACCAGCAAGTTCGAGGCGATCAAGTGTGAAATCGTCTTCTTCGTCATCCCAGCGAGCACGTTGTTCAAGCAGCACAACCGCCTCCGGTGGCATGAAGTAGTCCAAAACCAGCGTTTTGAGCTTCAATTGCGCCGTAAGCTGTCGAATCGTATCCAACAGATCTTCGCGCTCGCGACTATGAGCCTTCTCCATGGCCTTAATATCTCCGAGAACCTCTTTCACTTTGGTGTAAACCTTTTTGAGTTTTCGCGCTTTTGCCTCGGCCTCTTCCTGCAATGACTGGTACTTCTCTTCACGCATGAGATTGCTTTCTTCCTGTTCGGCTAGTTCACGGGCAAGTTGCAATTCTTGTCGCTTCCGTTCCTCCAGCTCCAGTTTCGTGCGTCGAAGTTCGTCTTCTTGCTGAGCAGCTTTAGTCATCATTTCACCGCCGATAAGCACCTTCGCTTGTGTGGCAGCTAGTCGATCTAGCAACACCTGTTGTTGTGCTGCCAATTCATCAGCTTGTTGGCGTTCGCGCTCCAACTTGAGTTCCAACTCTCGTTTGTTGAGTTCTGCCTGCGCCTTATCCTTCGCTGCTAGTGCCAAATCGTCACGAGTCTTTTGCAGCATTTCCTCCTTCTCACGCTGTGCTTTTTCAGCAATCGCCTGAGCTTCCTCGATGCTGATACCTTTCTCAATGACGATCTTCTCTACGATCTTCTCAACCTCTACGATCTCAACAGGAACAACACTAGCAATCCCTTCTGTACCACCCGCAACACCATCGACGCTAATACCTTCACTTGCTTGCTTCTCAATAGCTATCAATTTGGCTTTCAGTGCTTCGATCTCCTCTTGGAACTCACGGATCATGGCATCCTTCGGGTCTTCGTTAATTTTCGGTTTGTTCTTGATGTTCTTGGCTCGACTTGCATAACGCAATGTGGTGAGTGTTTCCTCGTAGTTGTAGTCGGCTGGACCGCAGTTGGCAATCATGACTGTCTTCGTGTTACCACCGAGAGAGTCTTGAAGAAGTCTCGTGAGCTTGGAATCACGGTACGGAATGTGCTTCGACTTGCCATCCACAAGAGCCGAGATGACATTACCCAGAGCTGATAGTGACAAATTGATCTTGTTGGCTTCTTGGAGACGATCACCGGTAGCTCCCGTCTTCGATTGACGTTCACTACCTGCCAAATCCACCAGATTCAACTTTCCAACGCAAACGTGATCCTTGCCGTCTCCTCCAGCAGAACCTTCACTTAGACACTCTACAACGATCGTAAAGATCGAGTGCGACCGAGACGAAGTCTGGTTCATTAGTGTAGCGCCTACACTGCGGTTCTTCTTGCCCGTTTGCATGACATGATCGATCTCAGCTGCATCTTTCACCACTTGTGCGGTCAAACCTTTCACATACACACCCGAGTCTGCATTCTCCTTGAGATCCAAAGCATTCTTCGGATCTAGTAGCGCCAACACTGCGGTTTTTCTTGCCCGTTTGCATGACATGATCAATCTCAGCTGCATCTTTCACCACTTGTGCGGTCAAACCTTTCACATATACACCCGAGTCTGCATTCTCCTTGAGATCCAAAGCATTCTTCGGATCTTTAGACAGTAAATCACGGATTTCTTCATTGTAGATTTCCAGATACGATGCTCGCACGAGAATGCGCTTGTTCCTCGAGATGGCCACCTAACAATGTACAATTAGCCACGACCAACTTACCAAACAGTAGACAACTCTACCTTATCGAAGACGTGTTTAAAGGAGTTAGGGATGATACCCGGTTGGTCTCCATAACCTTCCATTGTGTGTGACTTGCCAGCTCCAGTCTGGCCGTACGCGAAGATGGTGCCGTTATAACCTTCCATCACAGCTTCGACGATCTCGGTCGCTGCCGTATCGTACACTTGCTGCTGTGTGGACTGCGCACCAAATGCAGCGTCAAACGTGAAGGACTTTGGGGGCTCGGAAGAAGCTGCTGAAGGGTTGATAATGGACACTTCTGCTCGGTCGAAATTAGCCGTCGTCGACTCCCTCCGTCCGTCTTGTACTTCCTTGCCACTCATGGGTCGGATGCGGACCATCACACGGACACATTCGTCATTCTTTGACGATTTCGTCGCCATCACGATCAGTTGGTTGGATCTAACAAGATGAGAGCACTAGAATGACTCAAGTCGGAGCGTTGACCAGAGGCGAAAACCGCCGCCTCCTAGCGGCATTTTGCGAAACGGAACAATGATGACGGCGGTCAATTGGTGGTCATCAATGGATCGAGATGACATTGACGTTGCATCGAAGTGCAATTGCTCGCCAAGCAGCGGAACTGCAACTAGCAAGCGCTTGCTTGCTTCGTGTGTCGTAAACGCAACGTGCAGTCTTTGTCAGCCTACACGTGAGTAACTTGCTGTCGTTGCCACCTCGTGCAGTTCTTGTGGCTCGATGGAGGGTACAAAGAGAAGTCTCAGCCAAGTGACGCTGCGAAGAAGCAAACCTTGAATTGGTCGCCTCCTCGCCCGAGTGCGATCAATGCGCCGACGGCGTCTTGGTTCAAAGACACTTGATTGTCAACTGTACAATTGACAGTCGACTTGACACTGTCATGACTGACACATCCTTATCCACGCAGTTCCAGATTTCAAACAAGATTTGGCGGCCTGTTTCCATCTTCAGATCAACAGAGACGCCCTTCTGCTGTCGCGGAACTCGACTGCACATTGACGCCAACCGTCTGTCCCCGACAGCTTGAGGCGGGGATTTCTTCACGCCATTCTCGATCACAAACGTGACTTTCACCATGGCGCTAAAGTTGTGCAAAGTTTCGCAACACGGAACTGCCAGCTGGAAGGCGCTTTAACGCACGTGTTCCGACGTACCTACTACCATAATCTTCAAGACGTGAACTTCAGGTCCTGAAGATCAAGCTGAAGGAGGTGGCTACTTGCTCATCGTCGCGAAATTTCAGTTCCTGCACACTGTTAAATGGATCTGTGGGTGAAAGTTTCGCGTCGTTGTGTGTCATCGTCTCTTTCTCTTCTTGGTCATCCATGTACGAAAGTGATGTTGGCTCCAGACGTTCCTCTACAGTTCATCTTATCGGTGCTCTCTTGAGTCAAAGACCAGAACTTTCAACATTTCGTGAGCACGTCTTTGCGAACATACACGCAGCAGTTGACTTGAAATTTGTATGCAAAGCTTAAGAAAAGTTGCCAAAATGTTCATGTTTCCGAGCCTGGAAAGTGCTCCTGTTCACCAGCCTCGTTCGCATAGCCCCTTTGACGTTTTTTCTGCGGTGAAGTGTCCTGGGGGTAGATCAAAGAATAAACTAACGTGACATGCAAGTAGCATCGCGTAGCTCGCCTTCGTCTTCTCAAACGCGGCGACAGAAGTTGGTCAGTAGTTGGACTGACCAACAAGTTGGAGGAGTCTGACTTGAGTGAGTTGATGATAAACAACTGAAGAAGACGCTGATTATCGGACAGGAACTTGGGCAGATGCAATTCCGGCTCGTCTCTGATCGTGACGACACCACACACGTTGGCGGGTAAAAGTCGGCGGCCATTCCCAGTCTGCTCCCCAAGCCCCCGTTCCCCCCTGCCACGGCAAAGCCGCATATTCCAATCGCTGGCGCCCATTGTCAACGCAGCCTGGTGAAAGCATGACCAAGCCGTTGCCACTGCCTCCGCGCTTCTTTAAGTGTCCGGAGCTCTCGGAGCGAGAGGAACACTATCTCGTGGGAAAAGCCAAAGAGTCGGCCAAAGCGTTGGTTGACGCCACGCGCAACAATGAAGGACCCGTGCGGTGGGAAGAAGCAGGAATGCACCGTGGCGTGCAGATGTACAAGGGCGAAGCGCGATACCCCGAGGCTGTAGTGGGCGAGTCCATCACGTACGGATGTGGTGCCACTACCATTCAGTCCACGCTGGACGAGGTGGCGGATTTCTTCGATGTGTCGACACACGAAAAAGTGGCGGAATTTGTCGAGTCCTGTGCCGACGTACTGGATGCTCAACTTCTCTACGTGATCGAAGACCCGACACTACTGAACGACCCTAAATACAATGTTCGAGGCCAACGCAGTGGGTTCAGTAAAATGCTCAATGCCAATCAAGTCACAGTCAAGTGGTTCGCGATGGACATGCCGTCGAAGCTGCCATTAAAGAACCGTGATTTCCTCACGGTGGAATGTCAAAGCACCTTTATGGATGTTAGTGGTCGACGTGGCTGGGTGCGGTCTTACCACTCGATCAAACTGCCGTGCTGTCCCGAACTCAACGACGTTAAAGAACCGTGATTTCCTCACGGTGGAGTGTCAAAGCACCTTTATGGATGTTAGTGGTCGACGTGGCTGGGTACGGTCTTACCACTCGATCAAACTGCCGTGCTGTCCCGAACTCAACGACTACAGTCTCGTACGTGGCAGTTTCTACCACACGGGCTACGTGTTCGTCGAGAGCGAACGACCTGGCTTCTTGGATGTCATTTACAGCGCACAAGTGAACCTGAAGGGCAGTATGAAGGTTCCTACATCGATTATGACAATCCAGAAGAAGAGATTGTCGAGCATCGCAGATCTGCAGAAAATGATCACTCGTAGACGTCTTGGTGCTCAGCGATTCCTAGGCGACCTGGAACTGGTACCGAAGAGCCAACGTACCCGTTGCAACTTGTGCTCCAACAAGTTCGGACTTATTACACGAAAAGCACGATGCCGCAAATGCGGCGAAGTAGTATGCGCTTCTTCGTGCAGTACGGAATGGGAGGTTTCGATCCCCGGCCAAGGAGTTAGGAAGGTTCGAGTGTGCTCAAAGTGCGCACAGAACACGGATCCGTCCGTGTTTGAAGATCTTCCAGCGAGTGAGCAGTACTCAGAGACGAACAGTGCTCACGACGAAGACCCACCACTGATGAGCGTGCGAGCACCAGGCTACCAATATGAACGCTACAATAGAAGTGAAGGGGGTTCGTCGCCTTCGTCCCGAGGACGTCGAGGCCGCAACAGCGATGGTTATCAGCGACAACATTCGGGTCGACGAGGACCATACAGCAACAGCTACGAGGAGAGTTACAGCCAGAGTGATAGTTTCCAAGACCCGGATCCTGAATACCCGCGTACGATGGAAATGCCTGGCAGTGACTACGCTAGTCTTGACTCGGATCGCTACACGAATGAGTCTGGAGAGTTCGACGAGTACCCGTCGAGCAGAAGTAGACGCGAGGACAGCAGGAAATATGACCCAAGGAACCCTGATATGTATGACCACACAACCTACGGAGTCTCACCGCCACCAAAGTTCCGAGACGAGGAGCAGAGGCGAGCACTTCAGCGCCAGCAACGAGCTTTGCAACAACATCAGAACAAGCAGCGACTATTGCAGCGCCAGCAGCAACAGCAGGAAGCTCTTATGCGACGACGCCAGAACCAATATGAGGAAGAGCCTGACAACTACCGAGATGAACTTGAGTCCATGAGCAGCAGCGAGTTCAGCGAGGCAAGTGGTGCTAGCTCTGGACACCCGTCCTTCCTCACATCCAGTTTGTTGGCACAGCACACGAAGCAGATGGGAAAACCTGGTCCAGTCACGAAAAATGAGAGACTCGCGGGACGACGAGCAGCGCAGGAAGAGCGTGAAAAGCGTCGGGAACCAGGATCTCAACGTCGGGAACCAGGCTCACAACGTCGGGAACCAAGCTCACAGCGTCGAGAACCTACCTCACAGCGTCGGGAACCTGAGCCTGAGCACCGAGTCCCTCCTCCTTCTTCTCTTTCTTCTGATCGTCCGCTAACACGACTAGAACAGATTCAGATCCAACAATGGGAGCAGCAAGAAGCCATGTTCAAGAACCAGGACGATTTGCCACCACTTGATTTTGACGACGAACCTGCAGATATCGAGGAGGGCCCTGGCAGACGGCGTGGTCCTAAACTACCGTCATTTTTCCGTAGTCCTCACGGAAGTGGACACTCACAAGGTCACGGAGCTCCAACGGGTGAAGCGCCTTTAGTTGACTTGCCTTCGTTCCCCAAGACGCAGGCTACCAACTCTGGACAGCGGACAGTTAGCGTCGCGGATGATGAAGATCGTCTAGACAATTCGACTGGCAACGATAATTCCATCAGCGGGTTATCCATGAGCTTCGGTGCACTGCTACGTCCGGAAGACCTGCGTGCTACGGAAGAAAGCATCAGTTTGTCGTTGGATTCAAGTGGTCAAGACCACAGCGTCATGACAGACAGCAACCCCGGTACGGCTGGTGCTTCGGCTGCCAAGAACCGTGCTGATGTGTCGAAGACGACCGTCGTGAAACTTTACCAGCGGATTCTGGAGCTGACCAACAAGCAGCACGAATTGGAGTCTCAACCTGAATCGGACCCCGACGAGAAGAAAGAGGTGGCTCGTGAGCTGGAAGAGCTGTACGAAAAGCTCAACTCCCAGGTGGAAATGTAAGTAAGTGTCTATCTGTTCTGTCTGTCTTCGGCAGCAGATAGACGGCAGTGGCGGTCACCGCCTTAGTAAGCCGGCTTGGTCGGACAGGTAAAGCCTGAAACCGCGAGCTTGTTAATAATCAATAGCGTTAATCCGAATCATCGAGTTCCTACATCATCACTTAGCTTGAGAGCACTCTTCCCTTCTGGTTGGCCTTGGTCTTCAGACCGAGATGAGTCAAGAACTCGTCCAGCGTGGCGTGCATCTCGTCATGCAGCGGCACCGTTTTCATGCGCAGCATCCAGGCCGAAAACTTGTGAAAGTCCGTGAAATCAATGCCCATGAGCTCAATTTGCACAAACTCGCTGTACGCGGCGATGTCTGCTATCGTGGGGTGATCCGTCTCGGCGACGTAGTTCTTCACCAAGAACTTCTCCATAAGCTGAATCAGTGTCGCTACGAGATGTGAATTCTCCTCCATCAATGTAACATGATCCAGAACCTCCTTCTTCTGCTTTAAGCGCCTCAATGGCGCAAACAACTTCAACGTGATCAACCGAGCGTTCGTGTGGTGCCAGTGCAAATACTCGTTCACTTTGGCATGCGCCTGGATATCCGTCGGATACAGATCCGTCCACCCAAACATCTCGGCCAAATACACCATGATTGCATGGCTCTCGAACAGTGCAAAGTCTCCATCTTGCAACACAGGGATCAGTCCGTTGGGGTTCAAGGCCATAAACTCCGCTGAGCGACGGCCAAACTCCGTCAACACAAACTCATGATCCAGGTTTTTCAGCCGCATGACCCACTCCACCGCTCGACTGGGTTGGCTGATCAAGTTCCCGTACAACTTCATCTTACAGTTAGCAAAAAGAAAAGTGAGCTCAACATGGGACGAAGACACGGCGATGTATTAGGACTCGGTCTTACTGGTTGGCCTTCGTCTTAAGCCCAACGGCGTTGAGGAACTGGTCCAGCGGCTCGTGGATCTCGTCATGGTGCGGCACCGACTTCATGCGTTTGAGCCAGGCCGCGAGCTTGGGGTGCTTGGAGAAGTCGTAGATGCCCATTTGTTCCACCTGCACGAACTCGCAGTACGCGGCGAAGTCGGCGATCGTGGGGTGGTCGGTCTCGGCCACGAAGTCCTTGACCAGGAACTTCTCCATGAGCTCGGATAGTTTGGTGAGCAGCGCCGGAGTGTCCTTGACGAACACGGCCTCTTCCGGGCTGGCGTTGTTCTCCTTGGTGTGCCACAGCGGCACTAAGACCCGAGGCGTGATGAAGCGGGCGTTCGTGTGGTGCCAGTGCAAGTACTGGTTCACCTTGGCGTGGGCCTGCACGTCGGTCGGATACAGGTCGGTCCAGCCGAACTTCTCGGCCAGGTACTGCATGATGGCGTTGCCTTCGAACAGAGAGAAGTCGCCGTCCTGCAGCACCGGGATGAGGCCGTTCGGGTTGAGGGCCAGGAACTCGGGCGACTTGAAGATGGGCGTGCCGAAGTCGGCCACCACGAACTCGTGGTTCACTTTCTTGAGACGCAGGACCCACTCGGCCGCGCGGCTGGGCTGGCTGATGAGGTTGGCGTAGAGCTTGAGGGCCATCTTGAAATCTGAGAGTTGGAGACTTGCGCGCTGGAGGGCGAATTGAGGAATGAGCTGCTTGGATCCGACCGGTCACGGATTCCCGACCGGTCAGTGACCGGTCGGGACCGGCGGTCACTCATCGCATCGTCGTTGAAGTGACGATCTTGTCGCCCATTTCCGACCCGAATCTTGCGATCCAGATCATCTGGGCGTTGATGTGGTTTAACATCGTCCGCAATCATTTTGACGCGTAGATTGCCAAGCAGCACCGGCATCATTGTCAAATCGGCCGGAAGTATCCTAACGTCGAAGTTGCGGCCGAATCGAGGTGACGCAGCCGGGAGATCAGCTCAGTGACGTCGATTAGCAGAGCATGGAGAACCCCTTGGCGTCGAAATGCTTTGCCATGGAGCGCATGGGTCGTCCGCAGCGCAGAGGGACGAAGACATTGGGTGTCGACTCAGTCGACTGGTAGCCAAACACAACTGGGACATGATCTTGTTCCGAACTCCGGAGGAATCTGACTCACTCGACCTTCACTGTCTGCAGCACTAGCACTTGACCTTCACTACCCTGCACCAGCACTTACGTCCGAGCTGGTAAAATAGAGCATGAAATCTTCATTTTTTTTTATTGAAGGCCTTGCACAGGAGTAGATAATAATGGTTCGAGGTGATGATAACGAGGGTCTCAAGTTCTTTTTCCTCTATCCGATACATCTGCTAGAAATTCGGTCTAATTGAGTCTGGCTTTGTGGACACCTTACACCGACCATGGACACTTTGCTATCTCCTCATCACTTAATTAAAACTCAATCGAAGTCTTCACATCGCTTCGGTTGAGAACGCGGGACCTGCTCGAAAATCTCCAAGCGGTAACGCACTTCCGTCCCGCAAGTTCAAGGTCTCACATAAGATCTCTCAATTGCAAGTCTCGCATAGCGTATCAAGGCATACAAATATACTATCACATCTAGCTACAGATCATCATCGCTTACTACACCATGTTCTAAGCATCCATTCTCAGAGGTCAAGCATATCATCCGTTTTTTCAGTCGCATTTCTACCGACTTACCACCATGCCGCTGTTCGGCCGCAAGAAGAGCAGGTCTTCGTCGTCTTCTTCTTCTTCGGGCACGCTGGAGTTCTCCGAGGTGAAACTGGCCAAGGCCGTCGGCGCCGGCCGGTCCGGAAGCACCTACAGCGCGCACTGGGACGGCCGCCACGTTGCGGCCAAAGTCGTGGACCTGTCGGCCAGTCAAAAGACCAATGCCAAACTGGCCAAGGAGCTGCTCAAGGAGTTCCACCGCGAAGAGGAGGTAGCCAGCGCCCTCTGCCACCCCAACATTGTGCAGTTTCTAGGCTCGGCCAACGCCCCACCGCGCTACTGCCTCGTGTTCGAGTTCATGGAGGGCGGGCCGCTGTCGGCCGTGGTGCGGGCCAAACGGGCCGTGGACTTCTTTCGGCTGGCCACCGACATGGCCCAAGGCATGGCCTATCTGCATGAACACTCGGTCATGCACCGAGACCTGAAGAGCAGCAACGTGCTGCTGGCCGCCGACGGAACGGCCAAAATCTCCGACTTCGGGCTCAGTTGCGTCATGGAGCTGGGCCGCTCGGCCGACTTGACGGCCGAGACGGGGACGTACGGCTGGATGGCCCCGGAGGTCATCCGGCATGAGCCGTACTCTAGTAAAGCTGATGTGTACAGCTTTGCGGTGGTTCTGTGGGAATTGTTGGCTAAAGAGGTTCCTTTCAAGGGCCAGACCCCGATGCAAAGTAAGTGAGTTTTCGAGTAGAATGAGAGAGAAATGCTGACTTTTATGGTTGTTTGAAGCTGCTATTGCAGTGGCCGAGCAGAGGATGCGACCGGCCTTGCCTCGACACACTCCGCCCAAGGTGGCCGAGTTGATTGAGCACTGCTGGAACCAAGACCCGACCCGACGGCCGGAGTTTCGAGACATTGTCAAGGTGCTGCCTTTTATCAAGCAGACGCTGAGCAAGACGGACTTCAAGGCTGCCGGCATTTTGTACACGTGTTGATGACTTGTATATACCTTTTTGTTCTTCTAGCCACGGTATCAGGTAGGCATGCATGTTTGTCTCTGGGTTGATAGAGCTCACCAGATCATAGATGTAGGCAAGCTTGGACCTGCAAATATATCGCACTATTCCACCAGGCCTTCCAGACAGGATTCACTTTTAGGACGACGCTTGACTAACTGGATGACTGCAGGGATCGACCATGGCTGAAGACTGGCAAGGTGAGGATTATTATTCATCATATCCTGCGAACACCTACGATGCTACAGCGTATGATGGTTACTATCCACAAGAAAATACTTATGCTGATGGCGGATACGACCCCGATGAATACTGGCGAGTGGACGCCGATGTGTATCGTATTTTCCTGGAGATGGCCCCCAACGCACAAGGTGAAAGCGTGGAGCTTGGTGAACTACCTGAACTTTGCCGTCAAGTCGGACGTCCACTACGTGATGTCCATGAGCAATTTAACCTGATGCAGGAGCTGGATACAACGAACTCCATGGTGATTTTGCGGCATGACTTCGTGACCTGGTTGCTAAATGAGATTCATGCGGAAGAGCTTGCGCGGATCAACGCGGCCCCAAGGCACGTTCCTGTGGCAACTCCATCGTGGGAGGAAGTGGTTCAGGAGGTTGCTGAGGCTGACGCAATTCTTGGTAACAGACCCACGGCGTATTACTACAACACGCTATCAGGTGAGAGCATTTGGCAACTTCCAAGTTTTGTACGTTGTTTGTGGAATCATGTGGAGACTCAGGAAGCTACCCAGAAAGAAGTGCAAGTGTCTCGAGATGGCGTGCCCGATTTTGTTAATGAGGACGATAAAGACAGCGATGCTGCTCGTGAAATGATACAACAACTTCGTGAACTATTTGTCAAGTATGATGACGATAAACATGGACATCTAGACCCCGCGGAATTCGAAGATCTTTGTGTTCATGTGGGCCAGGCAGTTAATGGTCGAGATGGTCTTCTCGCTTTAATGCTGGAAGTGGATCCTTACAGTTCTCCTGTGGTGCTTTCCGAGCAATCAGAACAGCAACCTGTTGTGTCTTGGGAAGCACTCAAGCATTATTGGATAACGAATGCACCATTCCAACGGCGGACAAGGCTGGGTGAACCACAGTATGTGTCTTGGGAACGTGTAGATCTGCTTAACCAGCGCATAACCCCAGCACTTTTTCGACATACAACAACACTGCAGGAGCGATGGGGACACCCAGCTATGGAACAACGTATTGCGGATCGACTGAACCATCTCTTTCCTAGCAGCAAGCTAGATTGGACGCTGAAGATCGATCTTTTTCTTGACGTTCAATGGCAACAACAGCAAAAAAGAGAGAGGTCTACTGAAATCGTTGTGAAGAAACGCTTGTGGAGTTTGGAGACGTGCTGGCGAGCATTTGCACAGTTTGATCACCCTATGAGCCGACGGGGACACGTACTAGCAGTCATGGAGCAGTTGGATGCTCGCTTTGGGACACCAGTATGACGTTCAATGGCAACAACAGCAAAAAGAAGAGAGGTCTACTGAAAGCGTTGTGAAGAAACGCTTGTGGAGTTTGAAGACGTGCTGGAGAGCATTTGCACAGTTTGATCACCCTATGAGCCGACGGGGACATGTACTAGCAGTCATGGAGCAGTTGGATGCTCGCTTTGGGACACCAGTCAAAGAGAGCGAAGAAACTTTAACGCTAGATGAGGCAGTTGTTCGTGCTTGGTTAGCATATTGCACGAAAAAAGTAGACATGGGTGGTTGGGAGGAAGTGATGGACTCGGAAGGACAGACTTACTATTATCACGAAGTGAACGGCATAACGCAATGGGATCCACCTCAGCTACAGACCCAAATGGCTACCATGCTTACCAAGTTAGGAGGTGGACAGCAAAATCTCTCAGCAGATGAGCAGATCGCACGTGTATTTCGTCAATTTGATGCAGATGAGAGTGGAGAGATGACTATCGACGAATTTCAGCACTTCTATCGTGCACTTTTGGGCCGTGGTAGTTCAGCTTTGAGTGACGCTCAAATAAAACAAGTCTTTAGCGTCTTAGATGCAAGTGGTGACGGATCTGTGACGCTCGAGGAGTTTCAGTTCTGGTGGAAAACAAAGCTTCAGCTTGAAATTAAAGAGACAAACGAAGTTGAGACTATCAGACGCGGGGAACGCCGCCGTGGAATCTGCCGTGAATTTCTTGAAAATGCAGACGCCATAACATTGGTTCCTAGATCAGAAGGCCCCAATGGACCAGTTGATGGTACAGAAGAATGTTTCGAGTCCAACTTATTACCACGACTCGTAGATCTCTTAGGTGACTTCCCACTTCGTGGGCTAGTGTACCGACGAGCTTTAAACGAGCTCGTGGCAGATCCAATGGAGCAACTTGTATCACTCGAGCGCTTTCTCGAATGGTATGATCGCTTCGAAACTACAGAGCGAGAAAAGTTGGAGCTTCGGCGAGCGAAACAAAGAGCTCAAGCAGAACTCCGCGCTCAGCACGAAGCACAAGCTGCTGCCCGAGAAAAACAACGCCGCCGTCGCAAGCAAATGCGCACCATGAATGTCATAAACGAACAAGCAGCAGCTATCACAGAGTACGAAGCGCAACTTCAGCGTGAAAAGAAAATTGCGGTGCTGTTCAAGACATTCGACACTGATGGCTCGGGCCTTTTGGATGAGAATGAGTTACAAAAACTCACGAAATCGCTTGGACATGACATGGATGCAGTTCAGGTGGGTCGTATGATGAAAGCCATCGACTCCAGCGGAGATGGCCGTATCAATTTGGAAGAATTCCTCACGTTTTGGAAAGCATTTGAACATCGACGCCCCGCAGCAGCAAATGCTGCCACGTTGCATCAAACTCGCCGTGATGCAGTCTCTACACCAGCAATATCCACTGAAACAGCTCCAACTGCACAGCACCTGAGCACCAACGATGCAATTGCCTCGTTGGCAGTCAGTCTGGAAATGGTGAAAGACAGAGCACTGAAGGTGACGCTCGACGATCTGCGCGGGTTTTTGAGTGATTGGAGGGATGATTTTCTGGAGAAGCGCCTCGAGCAACAAGCTGAACACGACGACGAGGAGACAATCAAGAAATTACGTGAGATGCGCACATTCATACCTACCAAAAAGCGCGTGTATGGGGCGAAGCGCTTGGATGTTACTTGGATTGAACCCGAGGTTGTGGACTGCGTTGCAGCGATAATTGCTGACATCGGGGTATACTATGACCCACCACTGAAGCCTGATGCAGCACAACGAATTCAAGCTCTGGTAAGGGGTCACTTGGCACGCAAACATGTTCTTGATCTCGTGTGCAATCGGTTCCAGCAGCACGTTGACCCGCAGACGCGATTGTTTTACTTCACAGACACGCTCACAGGCAAGATTCTACTGAAGCGACCACTTTACCCCACAGACACTTCATCAGTGGCCCCTTTGGAACGCGATGATTGCACGACCAAAGCCGACAAATACCAATTTGACAAGCGAATGTCAGAACTTCGCGCGAAAAAGAGTTTCCACGATCAATTGTGCTTGCCGTCGCTCACACTTTCCAACAAAAGGCCGGAAGAGTCTTCAAACGACACATTTGTGTACCAGCACCGACCAGTGTTGGCGCCCAGTGCATTTTATATGTATGATGTTACTTCACGCGTTCAACAACGCTTGCTTGGAAACATTTGGACACCTCTGCGTTCGAAGGACTTAATACTAGTGGAATTAATTGCTCGGCGTCGTCATCGACAACTGATGCAGCGCGGTAGTGATGTTGCAGCCAATTTACCGCTTCACTATGCCGTCCGTCATTCGCAGTTCACCGTGACAGTCATACGCGCTATCGTAAACGGGTATCCCGAAGCTCTGGCTGAATGCGATGCCTTTGGCATGACACCTTTGCACATCGCTTTTCGCGAGCAGCGTTCGAGTTTCGAGTTATTGAGGATTCTTGCTCGGAAGCCGCCACGCCTTAGCAACTCCAGCAAAAGCAGACGTTCAGCTGAAAAAAATGCTCGCAAGTTGGTAGAGCAAGTGCATACCTCCGTTTGGGAACGGCGAACGGTCTGTGGAGATACCCCGCTTCATACTGCTATCCTTCATCGCGCATCAGTCGGAGTGTTACAGTGGGCAATTTCTGCCTGCGCTGGACAAATCAAGACCTTGGTACCGAAACTGTTCAACAAGCGCGGCGAATCTGCTTTTCACTCGTGTATCACTCAGCAACAACATCGACAGACATCAGAATTCCCAGAATCAGGAAACTTTACTTCACCACGGTCAAGAAGTGCGGTGTTGCTCTTCTTTAAGCACTTCGATACGGGGTCACAATGTTCCACTGCAACAAAGCATGGTGATCTGCCACTGCACCTCGCCATGGACGCATTCGAACAGCTAAAACAGCGATCAACGGAAATCTCCCTTTTAACACTAACTAGGCGAAGTCTTGAGCGAGAAAACCACTCATCCGTTAGGGACAACAATGACAAAGACCTCGGTGCAGGATGGCTATGGCTTGTGGATCTGCTGCTCACGTACTACCCTGCAGCAGTATTGACACCAAAACGTAGCAATGGTCTCCTACCCGTTCATCTCGCCATCAAATACGGGTTTCCAGAAGAACTGTCCGTGAAGATCTTCAAACTTACGGCAAAAACGCTGCTGAAGTCGAGACAAAACTCGCCTGATAAGGAACAAGCGTTGATGACAACTACCACGATTGCAGGAACACGAACAACTCTTTTGCACTACGCTCTTCTGCACCAGCCACAAGCGACAAGTTTGCTGCTGCTCTTGATCAATTGCATGCCAACATCATGTAGCACGAGTTCTCTCTCAACTGGCGACCTCCCAGTACATGTAGCAGCCGCAGCGCACGGACTCGACATGAACGTCCTACACAAGTTGTGTGATGTGAACAATGATGGTTGCCGGGCATACAATCACAAACGACACTTACCACTGCATGTGGCTATTGTGCACGACGTGAATGCTGTTCAAAAGGTGGCTGTGTTGTTGCCGCATTGCCAAGAGAAAATTCTGTCTGATCCTGAAGAACGTCGCGGTTTGCAAGCTATGGTAATGGCTGCGAACGCCACAATACCCGACTACAGAGTACTGCTGACGCTGTTGGACGCAATACCAGGCCGCAAATTCGCGTCAGTACCACATAAGGGCAAGAGTCTACCGCAATCGGTGACACCATTTTACGCACTCTCGCTGAGGCATTGCACTCCAGAAATCACAAACCAGGACGTCGCTAAGCGCTGCCACGATAACTTTGAGGATCTTGAGGATGAAGAAGCATATTTTCTTGCAATGGCTAAAGCCAAACTTCGTAGGCAGCACTACAACCCGACACCAAAATGGACCTTCGCCAAAATCCTCGAGCTGGTTGAGCGGAATCCACTGGACGAAGCGCTAATTCAACGTGCACTCCATGCAATGAACGAAAAACTTCGAGCGATGGGAGATGCAGACAACCAGGATAGCAATCGCAATGGGTATGGTTTGGTCGTTGAGACTGTCACACTCAACAGTGACCTCATGCTCGTTCGTACAGTACATCAGACAATGTACGAGTTCCCGAGCAATCCTCGACTCCAGTTACTTGGCCAGGCAATCTTGAGTAAGCTGCTACCTTCGGCGTACGTGCGGGCTGCGTATAAAGCGAAGATCGACCCATACTTCAATTTGTAGCGGTGCAGATCTACTCAAATTGATGAACTCTGCGCTGAACCTCGTCGAGCATCAACTGGGCAGACTTAACTGCAGCGCTGCTACTTCCGTATGCACTGTTGAGCCTGCCATAAGCCATTGATTCATCAATAAACAACACATTGTCTAGCATAGTATTGCACGTACACTGAGAGAGCTTCCTGAAGTTTTTTCGCTGCTCTTTGAATCTGTTCAGCTTCATTCGCAG
>NBNE01000564.1:0-20409 GCA_002215365.1 Phytophthora megakarya
ACCTCAACATCACCGAAGTTCTTATTGTCGTTTAGGGTTCCACGAGCCGCGTCTGTGAGTTGGTCCCACATGATCAGGTCCTGGAACTCTCCATCCCAAGACGAAAAATAATTGTTATTGTCATGGTTGAATCGGAGAGTTGTGTTGGAGCCGTAAGCAAGCGTTTCCCTGCGATATGTCCGACCACTTCTGCTGGTTTTTGATCGATAACCTGCAAAATTATTCGGACGCATTTTGGTCTGCTTGTTGTAGTTCGTGTCGGACTTGGATGTGGAGACACCGATAATCTTCGGTGACTCCAAGGCAGGGTTGTCAAGCCACACAACCACGCTTTGCCAGTCATGATGCCTATTAGGAAACGTAGTCCACGAAAACCCTTTTGGAAAGTACCAAGCGTACATGATGGCCCACAAATCCTTGTACCAACCAGATCGACCGTAGATCTGAGACTCCTTTAGACCATATTTGCATGCATCATTCCCATTCGTCCCCTTGAGTCCGCCGGTGACCTCACCAGCAGCATTGACAGCAGGAAATGAGATGCAGACAACTGCCGAGGTATAAAGTTGTGGTTTGAATTTGATGGCAGCTTTTTCGGACACCGTGACCGGTTTGGGTTGAGGAAAAGGTTCAATCTTGTCGTGGTCGACAGTCGCAATAGTACAAACAGCCAGTGCTGCGAAAAGAATGGCAAGAGTTCGTAGATTCATCTCGATTGGGAGAAAGAGATAATGAAATCATTGTACATGAACCAAAACCAACATTGATTAATACTTCTTTCATAATTCACCCATACATATATACAAGTGTTAGAGATTTTGGGTTTACGAACATTGGGATTACGGGTAGCAATCACGATGTTCGTGAACGATTGATCCCAGGGTCTCATCCGGACCTCCACAAACTGGTACCTGAGATTTGTATTGTGCCTTCAATAATTCTGTGATTCGACTAGCGCGAACAAAATCTCAGTAGTGAGTATTCATTGAAATCAACAACCCAAAATAATTCTTTTGGTGTCTAATGCTGACTTGAATGAGATCATTGCTCCGAGCAATTGGCTCGACGATACACCGTATCATACGGTACCCATGCTAAGATACAGAAGCCATGGAAAATGTTCCAACATAGAAATTCACCAGGGTTGGGTATCCAGAGCCCGTGTCCAGTCAGTCGGCTCCGACACGTTCGGTATTATGAATGGTTACCACAGATGGAATGGGTACCCTGAAGGTCAAAACGAGCATGCTTGGAGGCGATCGAGCTCGGTCGTCTTTTTCTTGGATTTCGTTTGTTGAAATCTTTCACATATTTCATCCACATTTTAAACAGTGTACCAAGAATGTCATCCCCTTCATCGGCAAGGCTCAGCAGCGTAAATACATTTCTGGGAGATTCGTTTCGGACAAGATAGCTCGGAATCTTGTTCTTTTGGATTGTGGTAGCAAAGCTCTTTGGGTGTGTTTGAACAAATCGAGTTTCCAACAATGTCAACGTTGGGGGCAAATGTAATTGTTCAGTTACACCATGGCGGGTTAGCCGCGGTCAGAAAAATTGGGAATGATGATGCTCCTAGGTGAAAGATTTACAGGGTGAATGGCACGACACCAAAACCCCTATCAATTCGTACGTTGTCGACCATGGTGACCTATCAGTAGCGTTTTTTGCTTCATCGTGTTGTTAATCCCCATCAGGCTGCAAGAACAATCGTCGTCAATCGATCGCGTTCTTTCACAATACCAACTCTAATACGGTTGTGGAGTGCAATCCAACTTGACAGTCGCATGTAAATCCGGAAAAATACCCGCCAGTACCTACTGGAGTTTATCTGATGACAAAACATAACGCGGTAATCGGAAGGACGTAAGATAGAAGGTTTTACCAACCAAGTCAACAAAGTAATCTCTTTCATATTATGAGGTATAGTCCCCTATCTTCTCGAGCTTTACTTTATATCGATGTATCATGTCCTTCGACATGTCTACAGGACCAAGCTGGTTCTGCAAAAATTCTATGCTCTTCTTTTCTATTACCCATTTGTCGATAAGAGCATTCTCCAAGTTGGTGGTAAACTTCTCCATGCTGGGGTTATTTTTTGCTTCCTTGAACACACCCAGCAGATTGATATCGTTGTAGTTTCTCCTCAGTCCATCAATCACAGTGGTTATTTTGGTAGGATATCTTTGGTTGAATTCATCCAGGTACGTAGTCCAAGTTATGAATCTTCGATCAGCAAATGCCCGTCCACCTACTGTGTTGAGGTTCAGCCATTGAAAGACTATCTCGGGAGGCTTTTTACTATCTAACCAGTAGTTGATCCACCGTGTCTCCACCTTTTTACCGATTTCAACCGTACTTGGATTTTTCATTGCCTTGTCGATCATCTGGATTCCTCCCCATTCACACTCAATACGGAGCGGACTGAACCAGGATTCTTGTTGCGTTGGATTTCGCTTGTTGAAATCTTTCACATATTTCATCCACATTTTAAACAGTGGAGCACCAAGAATGTCATCCCCTTCATCGGCAAGCCTTAGCAGCGTAAATACAGTTCTGGGAGATTCGTTTCTGGCAAGATAGCTCGGAATTTTGTTCTTTTGGATTTTGGTAGCAACGCTTTCCATACTGGAGTATTTCTTGGCCATATTGAGGAATTCGTTGAGAGGTCTATCTTTCAAGCGAGCTTCTATGGCTGAGAACAACGCAACCGTGTCGTCAGGGTGTTTCGTGATGAAAAGATCTAGGTATGACACCCACGTGCTGAGAACAATCTTATCTCGGAAGTTGTAATTATTTACGTCTTGATCAAGTTTAAGCAGCTTGAAGACGTCGTTGGTAGATTTTCCGCTGTCCAACCACATTTTAAGTTGCGCAGCCTCCAAGTATGTGGCCAAAGGGTTTGTCAATTCTTCCGTTTTTACGGTATGAAGCATCTTCGTCACAACAACACCGTCAAAATTCTTCGTAAGCATCTCGATCATAGTTGATTTTTCTTCTGGGTATCTCCTGTTAAATGCTTCCGTGTATTTGGCCCAAGTATTTAACAATGAACTTTCCAAAACGGAATCTGCAGTTGTTCCTAGTCCAAGATCAAGAAGAACCTTTTCTGGTGTTTTTCGGCCTTGGAGGCCGGCTTGAAACCAGTCGTCTTCCAACTGGGTCGCGAAAGCCTTTGTTTTGTCTGACAATTTCATATCACCCGTCAATTTGAACAAAACTTTATCGTTGAGGTATTTTGTCAGCGTCGGGTACATCCACGTTGGTTCTTCGGGGTATTTCGTGTTGAGATCTTCGACATATTTTGCCCAAGTGGAGAATGTAGTTTTTTTAAAAATGTTGCTTCCAGCCATGTTAAGCTGAAGTAGTTGAAAGACTTCGTCAGGGTCTTTTCTCGTGGTTACCCAGTGCTGCATTTGGTCCATTTCTAGTTTTGTTGCAAGTTTTGCGGTGGGGGGATCCATCTTCGCAAGTTTTATCATGTTGAAGAGGGCGTCATCACCATATTGTCTTGTCAGTGTCGAGATCGCAGACATTTCCGGTATTTTGGCACTTAATTTATCTGCATATTGAACCCATACACCGAACTGAGGCTCAAAAATCGGAAAACCACGCTTGTGGAGGTGTAAGCGCGTGAACACAACATCTGCAGATTTTCCGCTCTTCAGCCAGCTATCCAGTTTTTCTGTTGTTATTTTCGAAGATGTGAGTGCACTCTTAATCTTTTCAAAACGAGACACAGAAAACACCCCCGTCCTTTCCTCCGCGAGTCGCTTGTCAGCAGCACTAATGCTCCTCAAAATTCTGGACCCAGATATACCAATGTTGTCCGTAGGTTGGAATTCAATGTTGGAAAAGTCGGATCGGAGTACGTTCGCGTCAATCAAGCGAATTGAGACGACGAAAGTCAAGCTAGCAAGATATAGAAGGCGCATGGATGGTCGCAGCGCGAAGCAAAATGATAAATGAGCATAGACTCTCAGGTTAAGCGTGACAAATCTGCTTGATGTTTCCTCGTACAAGTAAACAGAATAGATGCCTAGCTGTAAAATTAGAGTTTCCGTGTATTTGGACAGCAACTATCTCGACACTTTTGTTCATGTTGTCGATATTGTAGTTGGATGACAGCATTTAACTAAATTGTTACTTGCGATAGATATATAGTTGGTGTCAATTCGTTGCCTCCGCAGACTCAGGACATCACTGGAAGGTCATTTATCCATTTTCATCGGTACAGTATTGAGAATTGTCTGTTTTACTTTCAGGTCCCTGTTCAGTCCTTGTTGAGTCCTTGTCCGGGACTCAACATGTACTAAACACTACTTGTACCAAGTAAATAGGCTTAGTTGTTGTCACAGAGTTCTTGAAGAACTCCTTCGCATGTGCCTTGCATAAACCGCGTACTTAAGCAAAGGTCTGACACTCTGATGCAGCACAACGCCGGCCTTCTCCAAGTGTGGACACAATCGCTACATGTAGTACTGCGCAAGTTTACTAATGGCAGCGACGACCACTTCTGTGAGCGACACAAACCACTCTATTTTGAGCCAACTTTACGCAGTTGAATGCTCGACAACGTACACCCCAACTATGAGTTTTGCATAGCTTGAGGGTTTGTACTCGTTTGTTACAGTTGGCCCCACTACACCGTGCAGTCTTACGACGAATTCTACTTGACATCATAGTGGACTGATCGATCTGGTTGAACTTCTGAGTGATGTGATGATTTTTTGCAAAGTGTCAACAACAGCACAAGTACAACGACTCGATAGACAAGATCTAGACCGTAGAGCTGGACAAACCACAACACTGCTGGTAACAGTAACATTTCAAATCGAGTCTGGTTTCGGACTAATACATGTTTGTCAAAACTTGATTCGTCAATCAAGTTGACAAATCATATACCGGTATTATACATTAATTTATGCACGATGATAGCGTCACAGAATAGTCGTACTTAAGCGGGAGAAATGTGTGTGCCTCTAGGTACACACAGCTTACCTACCGCACCCGAGAGGACCAATTCCCTAAAAGGGCGGTAAGATATCCCAAGCTTGCATAATAGATTTCAAACATTTCAGGGTTTGTAGAGATTCGAGTGGCTGGTTCTCGTGAGCTGTCGTATATATGTTGCTTGAAAGTTGTACGAGTCCTTTTGGATTATGACACGTGCATGCAATCAGGTTGTTCGAATGTACAAAAGACTTAGCAGAAATTTGGCAACGTGCAAGTTGACCACCCAAAACATCAAGGTGCTGGTGCGTCACGCTTACAGTGGCATGTGCCACTCGAATCATGCCACCGTGAGCGCGACACACCAGCATATGTCGCACTGGTTTAGTTTGCAGCTTGACCACTGCGTGCTCCTTTTTAGGAGTATTGCAGCAGCAAAGAATGCAATTTGACAACCGATCATAGCATTCAGCTTGACCACTGTGTGGTCGTTTTTAGGAGCTCACTAGCAAACAACACAATGAAGCAAACGCTCCATACCATTACAAGATATTGTATGATGTTGATTGAAATAGTAAGAAACAACGACTGCCATTACGTGATATAGCTATCAACAGTCCAACGGTTTTCTACGGTAGACATTTGAGCAGGTAGCGGAGCCTCAGTTCCCAATTTGAGATGGTTTCTACAACTTGCGACTCTTCTATCGTACTGTTAAGCACTTTTGTTGCTAGAGCCACTCTTACTGGGACTAGAGGCACTTCTGCAGTACCATGAATCACGTTGTTTGTGGCTATAGGTACTTCGTGAGTACATTAGTCTTAGCGGAATCTGTACCTAGCCGCACAGGAGCTGGGGTAGCAAGCGCGGTCACTTGCGTTGGCGGCAGTTCTTTGGCAGATCAGGAGCTCACCATAAAGGCAAGTACTGTGGGGTCTTGTACTTGACAGTTGGACACGTGGTTTTGACACGTTGCCTTAGAGACAGCGTGGTTGTGACGGATGTCATAGTCGGTAACTCGTACCATGATAACACCTTCAGTATCGTTCCACGCGACCGCTGTCTTGATGTTGGCGTGGTACCCTATACCGCAATCGCAGTGGGACTTACGAATGACCATGACGCGGTTCTTTAGATCCCAACCATGCGTGCATACGAGCTTCGTCCAAACGGTTTGAGCTCCAACGGAATGAGCCTCTACGCATCGGCTTCGGAGCCTACAACACGAGAAGATGATGCACCACGCGGAAGAGATTTGCCACGCGCAGTTAGTTCATCACGGGTAGAAGACTGACCACGCACTCTCCGGTTGTAGGTCGCTGTTATCTCCGCGTTCCTCTTATCCACAGACCAGACGTGGACGTGCGATATCGAAAGATCTGGTACGTGTCTTGCTGGCATTTGCCGAGATAGGCGCGAAAATGATTCCAGTCTTTGATTCATTCTGCTGTCACAGGAGCGCATGTCTACACACCTTCAGGCGGGACTTTGCTTTGAGGCTCGCTATCTCCCATTTTCCGTATCAACAGGCACGCATTAGTAAAGAGCCACAACAATTAAATACACAAGTGCATGGATGCTTATCAAAAGGTCAATCGTCGTGTAGTCTTCATCGGAGCGCGGCGGGGTGGATTTTAAATGAACGAGCCAGTTTGATTTCGGAGGAAGGAAGAAAGGGGGGAGTGGGGATGTGACTTTTAACAAATCTGGATTTCTGAAATTTCACCACGTCATTATTTTATTGGCGTAAATTACCGGTTGCATACTGTATCGATTCGTTTAACTAAGATTCTACTCTGTGCCCCAAGACAGTTCCTTAATTTATTTTCAATACTCAACTATTTACCAAATAAATAATAGTATATTATGTATTATACTTAAATACGAAGTAAGCATCTCCGATGTACATACGCTTACGTATGATACCATTATACATGTAGTGTTGTCCCATACAGACTACCTCTTGTGTGGTTGCTTACGTAGACCACATTTTGTAAGGTTTTTAAAAATTGGCCTAATCTACTAGCATGAACTAAGTGAACTTCTCATTCCTACGTTTTATTTTCCAATATATGTACCTGATACTGAAACCCTAAACAATAAAGTGAACCGCAATTTCGAGTACCAAGCACTGCATACCTATTAGACAACCAATCATATCCGGAGAAATGCGCAAATCTGATTCAGTACTCAATCGATACTGATCCGATCGGATAAAACGATCGGTCGTACATAGAAAATGCGAGGAAATCGATCCTGACATCTACTGTCGGAGAGATATTTTGACATGAATATTCTCCTAGATTCTTTCTTCTTTTGGTTTCCGAAACGTTCGGATGCCATGCCTGGTACCCTGGAATCACCTCCCAATCCACTAACTTGGTCAACTCTGAGCTCAATCCCGCCGAACCGGCTGGTCTGCTCGCAGTGTTGACTGAATGCGACTTTGAAGAAAGTTGGCACGATCGCTATTGCGACTACCCCGAGAAGATCTCGCCCGTCAGACCCAGCGTTTAGCCAATAAGTTCCATTCGACCTAGGATTCCTAGACCGTATAACCAATAGTTTAGAATATAGATCTCGGATTCATATATGGCTGTTATTTCGCTAAATACGTATGTATCCCTCGTATGTGACCCGTTACACCAATATGCAATATCCTTGTAGATCATTCATCTTCCTTCGCCACACTAGGGACTACCTCACTGGTGCGGATCCAGGGCTCACATTTCCTCGTGAGACTGCATCACGTCGAATCTGTTCTGGTTCGTGCAATTCCGCAAGAACGCAGGGAGCAAAGCTACACAACTGAAATCCTCTTCGCTCATTGTCGTAGCCACACCAATGTACTGTGATGGAGCGGGATCAGCAAAACCAGCGAAGATGCTAGATCCCGCTTGTCACTGTGCCCAGGACACCGGCTAAATGAGGGGGTACTCCTATGATCCGTGATTAGCTGAGCTTCCTCACCTTCTGTACCCGTTGGTAGGGCTGGATCTTGCTCCTCCTGTAACTGCAGCAAATTTCCAAGTGAATGAAGATCGAGCGTCTTGGCGAGACACAGGGCTATGGTTAGCAGTACGGAAGTCTTCGCTCTGCTGCCAGTTGTGGGGATCCGGGGTCTGCACGAATTTTCGAGTGCAAATCACCGGTGGCCGGATCTGGATCTAGGCCGTGTTGGGTTGCCTTGGTGTGTTATCCGTGAGGCCTTTGTAGTTCGTGATCTTGAGATCCCTTTACTTGCTTGCAGTCTGCGATGACTGAATCTTGGGTTGTTAGTAAGAGTTCAAATATCGACGACCAAGCAATAAATGCCGTAGGTCCCTGAGCTTGCATGTATAGAATTAGTCATTAGATAGTGGGATCCGTCCAATATATTATCCAGTTATCCAAACTAACGCTAGATCCTATATCCTTAGCACGTGGATCACCTTGTAGGGCCAATGTAATATTCTGTACCTAGGTGTCCGTAACACACTACGTGCGGTTCAAATAAAGAAACCAACCACTTGTGCCCAATGATGCAAATTCGATTCTCCTTTCCTTTCAAATGGGGTCTTGAGATACCGCTCAGGGACGCGAAGCAGTCGTGGATCTTGCTTGGTCAATGTACGCTCCGTCACCATTCTCACTGGTGTCCAATATGCGCTTCCCCGCCGTGCCTGTCACGGGAGGCCAGTATGCGCTTCCTCGCAGTGGTTCCAATCAACTTGCGCCCGATGATGCCAATTCGGTTCTCCCTATTCCTAAGTCCTATATCTTAGCCTGTTTTACCTCTACAAAACAGGATCCGCATGTCTGATTACTGCTTCTATGGGAACAGCTGCTATCTCTCATGATCTGCGCGTAATCATCTGCTGTCGACACACCAAAGTCGGATCCGCTGGATCTGGATCCTCACTTGACCTTCTTGATCGTCATCCTAACCTCGTGATCCGTAGTCTCTAGAAGCCCCTCAATACGTTCATGATCCAGCGCTATCATGCTATTTCACTGCGGTCCGGCTCCGCGTATCCGCAAATTTTCCAGGTACCCGCAACCTTTCCCCACCCGCGGATCCGAGCATTCTCATTCCGGATCCTCGGTGGCATCTTGATGTCCATATCTCCCAGATACATATCTCCATATATGCAGGCCCACCACTAGCCATCGATCCTCATGCAGGATCCGGATATGTAGTCATTATTCCGGATAGTGCCCTCGTTGCATTTCCGTCAATCAATCAATCAATCAATCAATCAATCAATCTTATTCAATTGGAATTTCGGATCCACTTCACCACAGTACCAAGAATTCTCGATAAATTCGGCAAAACCTTGTCCTCTTTCCAGTCCTCATATCGGAGATCTTGTTCACTTCATACTCACCAGGGTCGTGATTTTGGGCCCGACTACCTTCAGGCAAATGTACTCATCGAAGTCAAATTGGTCAGCATATGGCTCTATCAGTCGAGGTACGAGCTGATCAGAAAGTTTCTGACAGGCTTGATATTGGATAGATTCCAGCCCCTCGAAAGGTTCCTTGCCACAAATGTGCAAAATTATTCGAATATACATCACGTTCCAGGTACAGTCAACCTCTCGCTTCAGTTTCTGCTGTGAATGGGCGCATCAGAACGATATGTGTGTCGGCTGAATCTGCAATAGCTATACGAGGGTGTTGGTTGAATTGTTTCCGGGGCTGTTGATAATACTTCTGTGTCTGATATCGCCACCTTCTCGGATCCCGAAGGTATCTGCAGGTACTTCCTACCGAGGTCACCGCTTCGAGAGTAGTTCTAGCGTCCCAGCCATGTACCATGTCGAAAGGGGTCTCACCACGGAACCGATTCCTTGTCGTGTTGATCTCCAAAGTGTGTCGTTGGGCGTATTCATCCTATTCACGTTGATCCAGAATTTGCACATGCATTCTAAGCACTATTCGCTCAGCAGCTCCATTGGCTTGGGGTTTGGTAGGTCTTAGTAGCGCGTTACCGATGACCTAATATCTTGTTGGAGGCCTTAAAGAAGTCAGACATATATCCGGGCTCTCGGTCATACAGGATCGCTTCATTAGCGCCAAATCGGCGGAAGGTGTATTCTTCGTCGGTTCGGCGATCTACTGCGCTGATCGTGACGCACTGGCTTTTACAATCCCATCCAGAGAATAGATCTTCAACGGTCAATAGTTCCTTGTTGTCATTGTGAGATCTTGGCAGCGAGGGTATGTGATCCATGGTAATGATCTGTAGTGGGATCGTCGTCTGAAGGTTATCTGGTAACTCAATCGGGATCCAATGCCGTCGCTTTCCTGTTTCACAGTCAACACACTCTCCGACATATCGCTGTGCAATGTTATACAGCCCTCTTCAGTGGAAGTGGTCCGATTATACGTTGACCGATTCTTTGATGGCCACCTTGAAAGCTTGTATGGTAGTGGTGTAGGATAACGTGTCGAAGAGTTTCAGGTACTACCAGTCGTATCAACTTGTCTCGACCCGCGGCGGGCTCACTAGAAATGGGAATGAGTTCAAACAGATCCACATCGTTATCCATCATCATTGATGTAAACATCTTAGCCTCGTCTTGTGTTAGTTCTCTGATATTCCCAACCAGATGCTTCTTCAGCCCAGCGTCCAACTCCTTAGTTCTGCGTTTGCTCGATCCTCTCGACCCGACAACTTCATCACGCAATGAGGACGGATTGGGCCCGGTTCACACTCGAAATCTAGTTCGAGATCGAGTCGTCAAAGCAGCCACATGTTTGATCTCTTCCTCCGTCTTCACTACCAATATTTCATCCAATCGGTTCAAAATAACAAGAACCTGGACCTCCTCTTCCGACTCAACCTCGACCCCAAATTATCACTGCAAACTGCACCAGGTACTTCAATTCTAATCTCGTTTGACATATAACCACTCGTGATCTGGCCAGCTCCGCACTCCATCGAAAGTCGCCTGTCGCAGCAATGTCAAACCTGCTACCTTATAGTCAATTGTACCTCAAACTTGTCGAAACACTAAATTCGAGTCATCGCAGATCTCCAGGCGTCGTCGACCCAGGTTATGCACTTGATCCAAACACAGCAAAAGGTCATGATATTCCACTTCGTTCTCCGTCAAGCCTTCGTCATAACCGGATCAGGCTTTCAGCACACTCCATTCGGGTAACTTCCACATATTCGCACTGTATGTGCCTCCATCCCTATTAACACGAGTCGATATGTTAAAACTATCCGTATACAGATCTGCATCACGTCTGACAGTGAGTATCGGAGCTAAGATCTTGTGTCGAAGTTCCTTTTTGGGAAATACAGATTAATGCATTGACCACCTCGAACCTACGCCGAATACTAACCGCACAGCGCTCCTAAACCTCATCATCTCTTTTGATGATCTTAGAGATCTCGAGTGTCCATGACGATAGCAGAGTGGCTCATTGACCTAAGTGTCCTTGCTTGATCTGACGTGCCATACCAATGTAGAGTGTCGGGTCAAAACTAGGATTGGACGTCCAACAAATACGTTTTACTGAGATCCAGGATCCGTAAGAAGACTAACACCACTTTTCCGAATACCGTAATTGAACTCCTTTGTTTTCAGGGTGCGAATTGAAAACATCACAGGACAGTAGACCTTGTTACATTATTGCATCCGTGACCCCGAAATGGTCCAGGCACTGGTGTAAACGACAATAGTAGCTCAGCGATCCGAATCGAGGTGACGCATAATCGGAGTATCGGAGAATTTTGCTTTAAGCACGTTGAAATATCTGTGGACATGTATCTGACATGAGGCGGGTGAACGTCTGAATAGCTCGGGTGTATAGCACAACACCCAGATACTTAGCAAACTACCAAAAGGTGTTTGGGGATCAGAACTCTCCAAAGGTGTAATTCAGATGGACAAGTGAATACACTATTTGGGAAGGCCTTGTGGAACCCCTAATGGGACGTCTTAATTTGGTACCAAGTGATTCATCGAATCGACAAAGCTGACTTTTGGATAACGAAGTACAACAGGGAACTGGCCCAAACGTTACTTCTAAACGTCGTGTCAGTGACTGTAAGTGTACTATGAAGAAGACGTTTCCAGAGAGAGAATACAAATATACAGAGAATTATACAAATATGTAGCCCTTACTTATTCTTTTGGACCGTGTAAGGGTCGTTCGCTCACCAGTCTCATTTGGTTCCGTAAAGTTGTACTAGTCAAATTCTACTGGTCCTTCTCTCTCAAACAATACGCGCACCACTTCCCACAAAGAGGTATATAACCACTTCTGGAAAGACAAATACACTTAACCACGAAATATCCACAAGTGCCCTTCCAGACTACCACTTACAACAATGCAGTTTCTAGCCGGACCCAACCACCCACACAATAATCTAATTAATCGAGTCAGGGCGATTACTATATCCTCAGAAAAACAGCTACATGTAATATGAAATGGAAGTCTATACAGACGACCGACTAGAATATGAAATCAGCAGATCACCTTGAGCGCGCGCCGCCCGATCACTATCCAAAAATGGACTTGATAACTTACTCGAGGGCGACGTGTCGACATTACCCTCTGTCGATACGGCCACACACAAGACTCCCGTTCGCTAGCCTCGGCGTTTCGCGCCGGGGCGGTAAGCCACGCCATGTATTCTTGCGAGCGATGCGATGACGTGAGGAGCGAGCGCGTTAGTGGACTCTCACGAGCGGGTCGGCGGTCGACGGTGCTTTCCCGATGTAGGCAGCGCTTAAGCAACAGCTGTCGTTGGTGTTCCTACCGCCGAACCACGTTTACCGCGTGCGCTCACGCTTCTTGGCATGTCGTCAAGACAAAACGATTCTGTTGGCTTTGTTCAAGAGCTACGTACGCTCATCGCCGGCATGTTTTCCGATCCCCTCCCCAAGACAGTCAACACCATGGGGTCTCTTTTTGGCCCGCACGGAAGTTTTCGGTAGCCGGCCCGCCAAGTTCGGGGAGGCCGTAACGGTGGCATTAAATGCGAATATAATTTCAAGTCGGCTCATGCGAGCTGGAGTGCGCTGTCGGCGAGTATACCGGAAGGTCCGGAGCCGATGGATCTTAGCTCTGCTGAGGAGCAGGTGGCAGCGCTCCGCGCCGAAGTAGCAGAGCTACGAGCTTCTGGACAACGTCCTTCGGTACTCCTGCGGTAGCCCAGACCATATCAGGACGAGATGGCCGTTGCGCAAAGCGCGTAAGGCCGTTTCGGTCAGGCCACTAATTCGTCGCGGGGAAACGGCTAATTCTAGTAGGCGTGGGACCCCTTGCTGGGGAAGAACTAAGTTCTGTTGAACCCCAACAAGGTAGTGGACAGCAGGGCTTGACTCCGAAGAGAGCCGTACTCTCAAACACGGATCGGGAACACAAGCCAGGTTTGCTGGTTGTTGAGAATTTGAAAAGCCTTAGATCGTATTGATCGATTCAGAAGCGTAGGGCAATTACGTGCGGCGCTCCACTGCGGAAGGAAGTCAGCTATGTCCTGAGGCGCGGCAAGAGCATTGCGTGACACTGTCACTGTTCGTCTCACGACGGATGTCCATCTTACGGAACCCAAGGTCTCATTGGACTTGTGTGTCATGTTCCTTGACTTTGACAGCATGGAACGCTGTTTGGTCTTGGACCTTGATCAGAAGTATGAACTCATCCTTGGTATGGCGTGGCTGGAGCACCACGAGCCATGGAGCGACTGGAGATCGAAACATTAGGTGCTACGCTCTTCTCTCCTGGTGGAGCTTTGGTGAGACATGAACCCACCTCTGTTAGGACGCAGAAGGTCTATTGGCGCGAGAGCTGGACCGAATCGGCCGCTCTGTGGGACGTCATTGTGACTGAGATTGTGATCGACATTGTCGAGGACCTTCATCCTGTGTTAGTCCCGCAATGCACAGTTAGACATCCGCCAAGTGTTATTAGGCGTGGCCCGAATATTGATTGTGCAGTGACACGTACTCCGTGGAGTAGGCATGACCGAATGGCGAGTTGCAGAGTGCTCGTTTGAGCGCTGTCGACGTTCTGTCAACGCATGGGGTGGCGTGTAATCCACCGGATCAAGGTCAAGTATTGCCGGGTGTCCTGCCTGACACCGGTTCCTCAGGGAACGTAAGTGCTTCTTCACTTGGCCGTAGCGGCGACGCTTTTGCGATGACGCCCTCGTCCACCCGGTTTCGGCCGCGGAGGAGGATGCAGATGAGATGCACGGCGTCTGAAACGTTATCTTCATCGGTTTCGTCGGTTTCGGCCGCGGAGGAGGATGCGGATGAGATGCACGGCGTCTGAAACATTATCTTCATCGGATGAGGTGTCCATCGTGTTGAGAGCTACGGCTCCACGTGACTGCAGTGAGCAGTTGTACGCACTCGTGAATGGAGTTACGGGTGAAGTTGATGGCAATATCAGTTTGTACACTTTGCCGTCTTGTAATGATCTGTTAGAGCTGGACGAGATGTCCTTGACTGATTTTGGTGATGGCCTAAAGGCTGGCGATTTAGCCGAATTGGTCATGATTTGACCTGAAGAACAACGCAACTTGTCGTCGGTGGTTGACGAACCAATCATAGAGGACACCAAGAAGGCGCTGAACGCGCGTAGCGGATATGAGAACCTCAAAGATCGTTTGGATCCATTTCACTCACTGTTGACTGAGTATGGTGACGTCGTGTCAAAGCCACCGCCTTTGGGGCTACCTCCAGATCGAGGAGTCCGTCACGGGATTGATTTGGTTCCAGGAACGCAATACTGCGTACCTCGGCAGTGGCCTCTTCCTAAAGAGCAATGTGACGTCATTGACGCATTCTTCCGTGCCAAGCACGAAGCTGGGATAATGCGTGAGAGCAAGTCTCCGCTCTCAACGCCAACATTCTATGTCAGAAAGCCAAATGGCAAGTGGTGCATCGTCCGTGCTTTTAACAAGCTGAATGCAGCTACGATCCTGACTCAAACGCCAATCCTTCGCAAGGATATTCTACAGATCAACATGGTTGGGTGCACAATGTACAGCGCGCTCGACATGGTCGCTGATTACTACCAGTTGCTCATGCGAGCTAGTGATATCCCGCTCACCGCGGTCACTATTCCGAGCGGTATGGTTGGTGATGCCCCAAGGGCTGTCGATCCCGCCGGCGACGTTCAATCTTCTGGTGACGCAGCTGTTTGAGCACCGTCGGGCTTACGCACATACGTACTTTGATGACAGCTTTGTCCATCGTGCGGAGCTCGGGAGGTCGGATTTGGAGAACAATGTTGACCATTTGCGAGCGGTGCTCGAGTGCATGCGCTCGAACAAATTGTACGCCAGTGCGGATACGTACATCTTTGGCGCGAAAGAGGTCTCTTTTCTGGGGTGCTTCATTGGGAAGCGTGGTCTTCGAGCGGATCCCGCTAAGGCTAGAGCCATTGTGGATTGACCGGTTGCCATGAACCTGAAAGACTTGAGGAAGTGGCTTGTCCTTGCCAATTACCTTCACAAGTATAGCGATAATTACGCTGATATGGCGAGGCCATAGTCGAATCTCCTTAAGAAGGATATGTCGTGGTGTTAGAACACCAAGCAGCAAGCTGTATATGAGGCAGTCAAAGAAAGCCTGCTACAAGCCGATACTTTTGCTGCCGGACCCTGATCGTCCATTTAGTGTCGTCTATAACGCTTCCGAATTTTCCGATCGGTTGTGCTCTCTTGCAAGCCGACGTTGATGGACGTGATCGCGTTAGATCTCGGCGGCGTGGCGCCGAGAAGAATTACCCTGTCCATGACAAAGTACTTCTCGCGATGAAGTATGCCCTGGTGAAGTTCATGGTTCACTAGCTTGGCTCGAAGCCATTTGTGGTTTACACCGACCACGCATCGTTGCGTACTGCAACACAGTCGCCTCATCTCTCTCAGAGAATGGCGCGTTGGCTCTCCTTCTTTGCGGAGTATAACTTCGACGTGAAGTACAAACCCGGCAAGCAGAATGCTTTGGCCGATGCTCTATCACATCGACCCGACTATGAGCTGGCTCATGTAACGAACGTGACTTCGTCAATCGCAGAGCTCATCCGAGCTGCGTATGCACCCGATGATGCTTGTATAGTTTTGCTACGTTCTCTCGGGAGCGTTCAGTTTAATGACTTTGATTGCCAGCTGTCTGCGCGATTGCGCGGTCGATTACATCGATATTCCCTCGATGGAGGTTTGCTGTACTACAGCACAGATCCCGAAGACACACCTCGTGTGATGGTCCCTCACGATGAGGAGTTTAAGTACCGAACCTCCATATGGTGCACGAGTCACCCATCACTGACCATCTTGGTCGCGAGAAGACCTACAGTTCTGTGAGCAGACACGATTGGTGGCCCAAACTATACAAGTTGGTGAAGACATACCTGAGTACATGTGAGACGTGCCAACGGGTCAAGCCCTCTTTACAGTATTCAGCGCCTTTGGCTAGCTTGTCTGTCCCTTCGGGATGTTGGCAGTTCATGAGCATGGAGGCCTTCCGGAGGATTCGGATGGCAACACTGGCGTGGTGGCCTTCGTTGACTGATAGAATATGTTGGCTCACTTAGCGGATGTGCCGGATACTATCGACGGGAAGGTACGGTAAGCTGTTTTTGGATCGTAACACGGATTTCCTGAGTCAATTGTTTCTGATCGAGAGAGATTATCGTATTACAAGTTACTTTTGACAGAAAGGCTTTGAAGTGCTGGGCACGAGGTTGAATATGTCCACGGCAGACTATCCACAGACCGATGGTCAAACGGAACGTGTTAGTCGCGTTGTCAAAGACATGCTTCGCAGTACCTGCGCAGAGACGCCAAAGCGCTGGAGCGCTATGCTCCCACTCGTTGAGTTCACATCGAATAGGGCAGTGCATACCTTCACAGACCTTACTCCGTTCTATGTAAAAAAACACGCAGCATCCGCGCGTTCCGGTGACCCCGTCACGACGTGACTTTGGGTTTGATGGGGGAGAAGTCGACGGGCAGGAAGATATCAGCACTACCGCACTGCTGAAGCAAGTGGATGATTTCCTGTCGACACGCCTTAGTGTCTTACGTCGCATACGTGACGCGATGGCTGAACGCCAATATGTTCAAAAGGAACAAGCGGATACCAGAAGCCGAGGCAATTTAGGGATCTTTGAGCTTGAAGATAAAATGTTATTAAACGCTAAAAATCTCGATCCAGCGGCGGCTCGCCGCCCCCCCCGGCGTTGATCGACGAGCATGGGTAGCACCACTACCTATTGGAGATGCTGTTGAAGGGCCGTCGGTGCAAGGGTCAAACCCAGTATCTGGTGAAATGGTATGGGATGTTACCATCCTCAGACTCCACTTCGGCAGGATTGCCCTGACGCCGTTGTCGCTTATTTCAGCAACCCCGAAGCGCCCGCAATGCTCGAAGGCGTGTCGTCAGATGGATCGCGCTTCCCGGCACTATATTGTGTTGACGATATGTCAGAACACGCGCTGGATACTCGAGCGTTGGTCCTTTTGACCGTTTCTGCAGGTGATACTGCTGAAGAAGGTCACTGACCTCGGTTTTCGCGAACTTGAATCGCATGCGCCATTCAAAGTAAATATACTGCTTGCTGAAGCTGGCTCGTTCAGCATGAATTCTGCAGTCGCTCCACCGAATTCTAGAAACGCGCGTCCCCCTCATCGAGGCTCTCTCCCGGTCGTAGGACCACAGCAATCGTGTTGATCTCGGGCACGGACTTGCCCTGATCTTGGTCGATGTGACGTTCACCTTGGTAGTAGCCTGTGGAGTCAGGTGAGGCTCGCGCATGCTTCTCGCGCTGGACTCTTTGAGAGTCTGTAATGGCCAGCGGCCCGATGATATACGGCGACAGGAGGTCTTTGACCGCGTCGTCACCTGCTTTCGCCGAGTCGATCACGAAGCGATGCTCCTGTCGCGCACTCTTTTCGCTCAAGCGCGGAAGGTCCTCGGGCCGGTGAGGCCGATGGAGCTCCCGCTCCAACTCCAGCCTCTGAGCCTCATCCAGCGGATTGTTAATCACGTTGGATATGGCGAGCTCTCCTTGCTCAAGTGAGGAGCGCTCCGGAAAGGTATTCGGCGTTCGCAACCCTTGGCGCTCTGGCGAGCCTGACTCACGCCCACGGACTGGTGACTGGGTCATTCAGGTCAAGTTGATCGTTGGTCTGTCTGCGACCTGGTGTTGAAGAAGCAATAGACTTTGTGCCGTGTCGGCGCTCGTACTCCTCACCGTACTCCGCTATGGAGGGGTGACGTCGATGGACCCGGCCCTAACGATGATGCACTCTCGCGCGGTGACTGCGACGGCTGGTCTGAGTGCCTGGCAGCTGAATCGAGAGTGTGCCGTGGAGAGGAATTATTAGGAAGAACCCACGCAGAGATGCGGAGTGCCCTCAAGTGGAGGCAAAGTTCCAACGGCTGTGAACGTAGTCTTGATAGGGGAGAGTGTAACGGGGTTTCACGTGAAGTTAGCCTTCTTGTGTGGTGTACACAGAAGACTACCTCTGTAGAGGTGAGGGTCCTCGGCGCCACATGTTGCTAGAAGTAGTGTTAACTATAGCATAGTGAGGTGCAGGTGTTTGCCCCGTGAGTGCCTTGGCCGCAAGAATACAGTTTGTCTTTTGCAAGGAATTGCCAGTGTTAGACCTTTGGACTGTGTGTTGGGTTCTCGGTATAGAACCCAGTGTGTGTCTCTGAGTCGAACGGCTTCCTCTGACGCAAAGAGCTCCGAAAACCCCGCTGCCTTTGGTGAATATACCTTTGTGGCGTGTGTCATATCTGCAAACGGCTCCCGGATATCAGAAACTTCTCAATAAACAGCTGGATGCAGTGACGAACAAGGCGACTTGTTTCATGTTCGATCCACTGCAGAGTGAACGGAACGCCACAATCATCGAGAAGAAGGTCGGCACGGTGATCGAAGTCATACTAGAGATGGAAGCTCGTCATGTACGCGAAGGTTGACTGATGCACTCAGCAAGATTTCAGCTCCTGTGGTGTGTGGTGCATCGCACTACTTGAAACGCTCCTAACAGGGTATTCATGGGACGATTCGCAGTACAATGTACAGTCATATCTGCGGATGCGACTTGTGCATAAAGCTATTGCTTTCGTTGAACAGGCAGTGCTCTTCTGAAGATATAAATATTGTAATTTCAATGCATCAACTTTGGTTCTGCTTTCAGTTTTCAAAACCAAAATTATAAGACCTATATTACAAACTACCTTGCCAAGAATACACGAAGTCCCACAATCCCTAAATAAAGAATTGTCTTCAAAAGACTGACTTTTAATTTTGTATTTTGCACACACCAAACCGAAGATAACATAAATTACCCTAGATGATGGGTGAGGAATTCACCATCTGTCTGGCACACCAAAGCCAGGACACATGTACTGTAGATAAGAAGAATCTTAATTGATTTTTGCCCGTCTAAATTCAGTGTAGCAACACCGTCCGTGTAGATACATGTACGTGAAGAGGGTTTGCTGGACGATTGACTAAACAGTCACGGGACCAGGCGTCGAAATTTAGGAACAACAAAGATTCTAGAATCTAGGAAAAAATACATGTTTGGGTGGCGTCTTCGGCCGTAGTAAGTTTCTACATGGTATCTTACTATGACCGAGGACACTATCCAGACACCACCCAGACATGTGGTGCACGATTTCACAAGCTGAACCTATTTGATAATTAACACACTAACCCTATGTTTAGATCCTTAAAATGATGAGATGAGCTTTAAATCAGAGATATAGAGAAACGTGATGTGTCGTGTCCACTACACTAGGGTAACCATCAAACACTAAAGCAAACACAATCAATAGCGTACATGTATTTCTTCCCATTACTAGGGAATTTTCAGCATACTTAAAAGTATATAAACGTATTAATTGAATGCACCATACAGTCACTACATAACATGAATTAGGTTGGATCCATTGTTGAAGAATTGGGTTGCTTTTCAACCCCGATAATATTGCAGCACAATCGGCTTGCACCAAGGTACTCAGCCTGTTCAAATTGGATCATGCCTACGGTCTGTACAAGGTTAACATTGGCTGCAACTTTCCCCAACACAGCCACAGTTGATTCCGATTTCTCTTCAATCGGTTTTAATCGGTTTTAAGTGAGACCAGTATCGTCAGCCGCCTTCTGATTTCTCATTAGAAGGCATCCTTCACATGAAACAGTTCAAGTTAATATCATCGTTAGCTGTAGAAGAAGAGTCGATTGATGAAAACATGCACTATTATGCGAGGGAAATCCTAAATTTTAACACAGGGATTGCGAATAAAATTGGACCAATTTCCCTCAATTAAAGAGGTGTGCTTGGTAGTGTTTACCAAAACATTTGTTACGCGTACACGTGTCTTTTATACTGGCGTAGGAAGTCGTAAGGGGGCGTTTGCTGGGATTCATTAACCGCCACCATCCTTTTGATTAATCGCCACCACCCCGACACAAAAATTGAGTATTTGT